>BQNB010060003.1:0-37093 GCA_026074375.1 Tanacetum coccineum | reverse complement strand
GATGATTCATGTCAAGGAGATGATGCAAGATAACGATCTCAAGAACTTAAAGTCAAAAGGATAAAGGCTCAAGATCAAGATCACAAAGCATGAATGAACAAAGCCATTACAAACAAGACAAGACCAAAACAAGGCAAAGCATAAACGTCAAAAGTCATATCTTCAACGTCATTGGTAGTACGGAGGAGTTTGAAGAAAGAGACCTCAACATTGGGGGAGATTGTTAGCCTTAATTTTATATAAGTCGAACAAGAATGTTATCGGTCTTATTAGTCGTAATTAGTCTTGTTAAGTAATAGGCTAGTCGGGTTCAACGGGCTTGGTTTGTAATCTAATATTGTCCGTGTTGCGGGCTCAAAGCCCAAGTTTAGCCAAGCCCGGCCCAAGTAGAAAAGCCCACATGCCACTTATGGCTCAAGGGTATAAAAGGACCCTCTCCACACATGGAGAGGGTGTTGGTTACCATTTGCATAGTTTGTGTGTGTGTGTAATCTTCCACCTCTCTAGTTTCTCTCTAATAAATCTTCCAACTTTTCTTTCTATCTTTCTAGCTTTTTGCTTATTGGTATAGCTTATGTTGTGAAATGGATTAAGCTTTTGGGATAACATTTGGTATCATTCGCCACGGGTGGGTTTAGTGATTTGTTTGTGGTAATTTTTTTTAAAACTTATTATTCGGCTAACTTGTTTGTTTTTTGTTGTTGTTGTTGTGAGCTTATTTGAGCTTATTGTTGGTTTCGGCTTATTGTTTTCTTAAGCTTATTTTATTTTTCAAAATTTTGATTTTGGGTTGTTAATCGTGTACAACACAACACAAAACAGTTTCAATTTTTTTTTTCATTTTGTTTGGGCTTACTGTGTTCACAACTTTCATTTGGGCTCATTTTTTCTTTAAAACCAAAACGTAATTTTTTTTAATTCATGTCAAGTTTACTTTGATATCATAGATATTTTTTTTATAACTAACCAGTAAGAGTGTGTTATGGTTTAACAAATGACAAATTGTTGGCTCAAGTTCAATCTTTAGCACCGATCTAGTCACAAGACAAGGGAACCGATCGAGTCTCAACGAGCGTACACCCGATCTAGCAAAAGTTCACAACAAACCGAACTAGTTCCTTTCATCCACAACTAATTATTTATACTGTGGGCTGATAAAAGTTTACTGCATATTGCCGGCTCGCATCCGAAGTTTGCAGTCTTCAAATAAGGCAAATAGTAATTTTCGAGACCTGATATAAAAGTTTGCTGCTTTATTCGGCTCACAACCGATGTTGCAGCCTTCTAAAAGGTCGAGGATTTCATTAGTTTAATGGATGTGTAATTATATTAAGTGTAGTAAATGTGATTTAATAAATATAGGGAAAATCTCTTTTTCTTAAATTTAAATATGCTTTTGAACTAAGACTATTTCATTTTAAGTTTTTCTAAATAAGCTATGTATATACGGGAAACCTAAGAGTTTTTGAAACCGAAGGTCCGTGAGTCCCGATACTAGTCTCTGTGGGGTGTCAAAAGCCTGGTCACTTAGCCGCAAGGTTGGGATGTGCCAAGACGAAAGTCGCTACATGGGATGATCTCGCCTTCAAACTCATTATTCTCGGGTGGAACGTGAAGCATAGAAATTTTGCAAAACATTGATCCATGGTTGAAATTCGAAATGGCACATTCACCTAATATATAATAATTGTCAGGAGTGAAAAGTTCACAAGTTACAAATATGAGTAGTGTTAGCATCTTAACTTATATTTAACGGTGATTTCGTTTTAAGCTTGGTTTGGAATAAGTGAAAAGTCAGGGACGATGAATTTATCCTTTTTGGGGAATTTTAGGATTGAAATATTTCTTGTTCTATGATCCCTAAAAGTTATAAAAATAACGAAAGTCAAATATGTTAGTTAGTTGCTTAAAAAGAAAAAAAAGAGAAAAATACAAAAATATGTGTGGAATAAGTATAAATATTTTAAATGGTCAAAACATGGCGTAAATATGTAAAAATGGTCAAACGGGGGACTTGCGAAGCTTGTTGATTCCTTAGTTCCCTTGACGAACACTTAGCTACTTTTTGAGGTTATTAGTCGAGTGGGATTGAGGGTCTTAGTTTTCTTAAGTGTTTACTTATAGCATTGCGTGAGGACACGACAATAGTTTAGTATGGGGGATTTTGGTATGTGCTTAATTACACATACCATTTTCCATTAAAACATGACTTAAATGACCAAAAACGTACCAAAAATATATTGTATTTGTATGTTTTCATTTATATTGTGCAGGAAACGGATATCCGAGAAAAGGACAAAAAACAAAGCCAAAAACGACAAAACCGAGCACGGAATGGAAAAGCGTCAAAGTCAAAGTCAACCCCGACAAAGTCAAAGGTCAAAGTCAAAGCCGAAACCATCGAAGAAATACTTAATGGGTCCACCCGTACCCATCTAATGGGCCGGGTCAGCCCATTAAGTTATTATATGAAGACCAAAACAAATATAAAAGGCCCAAACAACTTTAACCCCGTTAAGCCCCAATACCCTTAACTGTTAAGACAGTTAGTCACAAGGACTAACATGGCTAATCCAAAAGGACTAACGGTGCAAACATATGTCAACTTCAAGGGCTTAAACTATCAACACCCATAACCCTTTACCCCTTTTCCCTCAAAAGGACTAACAGTGCAAACACTTATCAACATCAAGCACCAATGATGCAGAGTTCAAGGACTTACATTGCAATAACATTTATCAAGTTCAAGGGCCATTATTGCCATCTTCCTAAATTCATACATTGTTTCCCTAAATACATATATAAACCTTTTTCCCGCTAAACCCTTGCCCCACCACAGTTCATTTATCTCTTTTACATGACCCTGTAACAAGAGACAAACCCCTTTAACCTATTCACCCTCTCACCTTCGACCCCACACCACAATAGTCCAAGTCCACCATGGCAATCCTGAAACACCTCATTAGACAAAGCACAAGGACCATGAATCAAGGGTTTAGATCATTAGGATTGGGCTCCAAGGCAATTTCTATGGCTGAGATGAAGCTTTTGAAGTCCTCACAGCAAAAACACAACAAGCACAATTGCTGCATTATTCGGCTATATATAAGCTTATTTCCTTATTGAAAAAAGTACTTAGGAGTAGCTTTAGTTTTAATTTTAATGTCTTTTAAGTTTTATGTAATTTAAAATTATGTTATTTAACTTTTCAGTCTTGTAACTTTTACTTTGTTAATGAAATTTTAATTTTATGCAAAAAAAAAATTGTCTTTTGAATTCTCTAAAACTGCTTAACTGATTTAGCTTATTTTAGTGCTTGTTAGCTATTGAAGTTTGCTTGTTCTTGATTATATGGTTTATTTAACATCTGGTCAACTTTGGTTTAAAAATGAAAATGCTAAAGTTAAAGGGGTGTTTTGTTTAAGGGTCCAAAACGGGTAAAAAATTAGTTTTAAAGGTTTTGGGTCACTAAGCCATCTTTACAAGTCTTCTTTTAGCTGTGTTTACCTATTTTAAGGAAGTTTTTGGTGTTAAATCTAAGTTTTAATATGTTATCTAAATACTCTCTAAAACCTGTGTTTTCAAATTCTTGCAAACTGCTTATATACAAGCTGTGATTTAAAATAAGGTCTCGAAGCTTTGTTTGTGTTATATTCTAATGTTAGAATGCAGTAGGATTAGTATAGGCTAAGTGTCTTTTGTCACTTTTGTTTTTGTGCAAATTCTGTCAAGTCAATTTTAGTTTTAAAAAGTCCCTATTTGATCTTAAAATTTAAGTCAGTTAAAGTTTGATTTAAGGTCTACAATTTATAGCATTAGTAGTTAGTAGTATGGTTTTAATCTTTTTTAGCTTATTTTAAGTTTTTAAGATCTTTTACTAGCTTAAAAATAGGCCTGAATTTAGTTTTTTGTCCCTTTCATAAACTAAAAAAATCAGTATATGCTGAGTTGAACAGCCATTTTTATGCAGATTTTTCATGGATTAAATGATTTTCAAAGTCCTTTCTTTTTGCTGATTATTGTAGTTCATAAGCCTAGCTTTAAGCTCATATAGCCCATTAAGCCCAAAGGATCCTTTATGTGGCTTAAATTTAAGCTCAAATGTTGTCCCTAGGCTGTCTTGTGTTTGGTTTGCCCATATTTGCTTATTTGCTTTTCTGCCATGGTTGCTTATTCACTTTGCTTATTTTTTTTGTTTCTACTAGCTTATTAGGAGTAGGGCATTATATGTTTTAGCTTATCTTGTTTATCCCTTAGCTTATTTTTCCTTAAATAGCTAACCAGTTTAGCACATATGGACTTAGTGTAAAAAGTGAAAACTGCCTTTTTCAGCTTATTTTCCAGCTTATTTTTAAGAGTTATAAAAAGTCATTTTTTAATCTTGCTTATTTTGGTCTGTTTTATAACTTTGCAAAAAGAGAAATAAAAAAAATGTTTTTAAAAAAAAGGAGAGGCATGGGGGTCGAACCCATGACCTCCCCCTTTATACCAAAGCCTCACACACACTCTCTGCTACCATAAACGCCCTTGGGTCTTTTCTGTCTAAGGTTGCATTTAAATTCCTTTTATGTAGTCTTTTCAGTTTTAGCTTATTTCCTTATTTGCTTATTTTACTGCTTTTCCATTCAGCATTTTTTAAGTTTCTTATTTTTCTTGCATTCCTTATAGTTTAAACTATTTTCTGTATTTTTTCTAGATTTTTAATAAATATTTTAGTATTTTTAATCATTTAGTTTCATTAAAAGTGTTTTTAATTCATAAAAAATTAAATAAAAGTCAGAAAAATATAATTCTTTTTTTTTTAATTTTCTTTTATCATTTAGGACTTAGAAAAATTAAATTTGCATTCGCAGGGTCAAAATTGTAGAATTTGGTTTTTTAAAGAACGGGATTAGAATCCTTTAAATTGAATTGCCTTCATTTTTATGTTCCCATAGACTTAGGATTTACTTTCCCATGCCTTACTTATGTTTCCGGTAGAATTAGGTTTCATTTATTTGCCTTATTTTGCTTCCCGTAGATTTTTAAGTTATTAAATTGCCTTTATTGCTTTCCTGTAGTATTAGGTTTAAATTCCCGTGCCTTTGCTTGTTTTTCCCGTAGATTTAAGTATACCTTAGTTTAAATTTCCATAATTTCCCATAGAATTTAGAAACCCAAATCAAATCTTTCTTGTATTCAAGCATCCAAAAGTCAAACCAAAAACGTAACCGTCAATTTCACGCCTCTTTAAGAGAACGACCCGGGTAACACTTATCCGGAATCATTTATATCATACCCGTGAGTTTGTTGACCTTTTTCCTAAAAGGTTGACTTGGTTGACTCGCGGGGATTTTATATTTTGATTAATATTATACTACTATTTGATATATAATTACCCCTAAAAAGGTGGTTATCATTTTGGCGCCGTTGCCGGGGAGGTGTGTTGCGACAATATCGTTACGGTTTGACGATTAGTGACTTGAAGACCCTTCCTCGTGAAGTTATTGTTTTAAATTGACGAATAAAAACGAATTCAAACACCGCCCAATTAATGATAAAACCCTAATTTATGTCTAGACGCTAGTGTTATCCATGAAAATTTCTTGAATGTTTATTCACTCTCTCACTCTGAAATAAATGATAGGGATTTGTATGGTATTGATGTAGGAATGATTGGAAGTGATTATTGAATTTTTGGTAAGGAATTTGATGGTTGTTGTTGTTGTTCGTCGAGTACAGAAAGAGAGGGAGGAGACATAATCAGTCGTGGTTTTTTTGTATCTGTATTGTGTGTGTATTTTTATAAAAGAGCTTTAATATATATAAGGCCATATATATGGATCAAGATATTGAATTACTTCCCATTTTTTAATAAATTAGGGGAGTGTTTGGTTTTTAGTTTTGATGGAGCATCTTAAAAGAAAGGGGGTGTTTGGTTTTTATGTTATGTTTATTTTGTATTTTTATTTTTATTTTCCTAAAACATTTATACCATAATATTTGTTTTAAAACACTTAATTGAAATATTAAAAATTTTAAAAATACTATTTTGACGTGGTTTCGGCCAAAAGCGGATAAAAGTCGAAAAGTATTAAAATGAAAGATAAATAAGCTTTCGAAGCTAAAATATGGAGTTGTCGATTTCTCAAACGCTAAAGCGGATAAATATCTAAATCACGGCGCGCAAATAATTAAAATTTACGATTTTTATCAAGTCGCGCAAAAAGAATAAAAATGATTTCTACAAAAATTAGAAAATACAAATAGGGCTCGGTTTAAACATTGATCTTACATTCGGGTTGTTAAATTCTATTGATTGGATTGTGGATATTTGGGTAATGTTTTGGTTTGTTTTTTATGTAGATGGGGATGATGATGTTGTGTAGTATCTTTTTTGGTTTTATGTGCATGGGGATGATGATGTTGGGATTTGGGTAGCATATTTTGTGGTTTTATTTAGATGGTGATGATGGTATTTAGGTTGTCTTTTTTATACATGCATTAAGCCGTTAATATATGTTAGTGTTTATCTATATTGTTTGTGTTTTGATTTCACCATGTTGTTGACTCTTGTTTGGGTGTGTGAATAAAGTATGCCATTTAGGAATAAAACCACAATGCATACTAACCTGTCATATCACTAGTACAGTTTATACCCTCTTTGACCATTTCAAGGCAAAGGATGCGAGGGATTAAGCGTTTGACTCACAACTGACCTAATATAATCAACCAGTCCCTCCCAAAGGCCAACTGAAATGTTATAAGGATCAATAAGGAAGAATTTTCCCATTGAAATGGTCTGCAACAAAATCAAAAACTTTCCCAAATGAAGAAAAACTTTCTGATAGATTCATAATTTTTGTTATGCCAAACACCCCTACTTCTTCGAAGAACAATTATTTTGGTGTTTTAAATAGAATCTCCCATAGATCAGCAACTGAGGGATCAAGCGTGTTCTAAAATGAAAGTATTATGCATAATTTTTTCCCTCCATTTTCAGCATTTATGTTGCTATTACTCCCAATTTCTATTTGTTAACCAACAACTTTGTTTATCACATTAACCACTCTCTTTTACCGCATTATATATTATCCCAATGCTCTTCCTTTTTTTCACATAAAACTACAATCACAATGGCTCAAGATAATGGTTATGCGTTTATTGAGGTACAAGAAGATGGTACTAAAACAATATGCATTGACTGTTGGTTTGAAGCACAACCTGGCCAAGGAATGTCATTTGCTACAAGGCGTAAACCTGATAGAGAAGCCATGTGGGTTCACTATCAAATGCACCATTCTTGAATGGGTCACACAACAACTAATAGAGGTCTGGCTTCAACTGGTACTGCGGGTTTAGTAGTGGGCCGAGGCTTAGGAAGGGGAAACACAACTATACCTATTAGGGGTGATTATTTAGTGGGCCTAGGAGTTCGAAGCACTACTTCAACTGATTTAGCAGGTGGTTCAGTTGCAACTGGAAGTATAACTATACCTGAGGTCATTGATGATTGTATGTCTCCGCAACGTACTCACAGTAGTGAAGACGAGGCTGAACCACCTGCTACTCATGGAACAAGATCCCCAACCTCCAAGTCAATGACTAAGTCAACCACCTGAATGCTATGTTATGGTGTATCAGTTAATATATAGAACTCAACTGCTATGTTGTTTTTGTTTTGTTATCATAATCCAACTACTATGTTGTGTTTTTAATGTTTTCATTATCCAACTGCTAAGCATGTAATAACATTCATAATTAATGCAATTCTCATACAGCCTTGCGAATGTCATTCGATGAGACTTGTGAATATCATTGCAATTCTCAAACTAACCCTGTCATACCACTAGTACATAAAATACCATGTTTGACTAAATGAGAAACATTGTATCTGTTGACCCTTGTTTGGTTTAAGGACGAAATGAGTAGTTAACATTATCAAATTTGTTGAAACTTGACTAAATGAGAAACTCTGTATCTGTTGACCCTTGTTTGGTTTTAGGGATAAAACTTGTATTATGCATAATTTTTCCCTCCATTTTCAGCACTTATGCTGTCTTTTCATGAAAGGGACCATCGGTGATAGTTTATTAGTTATGCTAACAGAAAAACACTTTAGGTGCAAATTTCATTCCTTTCATTTTGGTCTTAGATTCTCCTCTTGTATTCTCTATTTAATGATGTCTCAGGACTCAGATACTCCACCAACTCATTATTGCTATTTCATTATAAGTATTCCGGCAACATCTTTAAAAATAACTAGATATCGTTGATGATGTCACAAAAGCGCTGAACACATGCTCAAGAAAATTCTGCACCACCAGATGTAGTCCTTATAAACGATGACCTTTTGACCAAAATATTAATCCGATTACCTATTCTCTGTATTCATTTATTTACAACCGTATCAAAACAATGGCTAAGAATTCTTACATCCCCCGATTTCACCCGTAACCGCAGCCAAATCACTAAATTTGATCCTCCTATTGGTCTTTTTGTTAATCACATTAGATCTTTGTTTAAATGTGATTTTGTGTCGTTAGATCCTAGACTTCAGTCAAAAAAATTCTCTATGGATAGCTCTTTTACTCTTGGCTCCACTGAGGAAGCTGATAATGTTAAGATCTTGCAGTCTTGCAATGGTTTGCTTCTTTGTAGTGGTTCGAGGAGGCCTGTTTTTGATTACATATATAATCCATCCACTAATCAGTATAAAAAGCTTCCGCATCCAGATTGCTCGCTTTATAATTCACCTTATTATAGAAGTGCTGGATTGAGAATGACATTACCGCACTACAAATTGGTGGATGCTGGATGCACATCTTGTGACATTGATATACAAATTTATTCTTCAGAGACAACCAATTGGAGCCTCTACAGGGACCGTTTTAACTACTTCAGTTTTGATCATTTTGATAGTGCAATCTATTGGAATGATGCCTTATATTGGCTAGAAACTGAGAATAGGCAGCTTATGCATTATAGATTAAATACTGAAGACCATGAGCATCCAATTATAACAACCATACAAATCCCTCAACAGGGAATGAACTTCCTCGAGTCTTATGGTTATATGGATCTAATACTAATACTCATACAAATACCTCACTTGTTGCATCTGGAAGGAAAATTGTTTGAGTTGCGTGGGTGTTTGCTTCTTGTTTGTAGAGATGATATTGGCTCTATTGAGTTTACTATCTACGAGTTGATGATAGGGTGTTCGGTTTGGACGGTTAGGTACACTGTTGATACTGATGACTTTATGACTCCCCTTCCTGAAGGTTTGTAAGTGTGTGATTAGCCGTCTTTGTGTAATGTTTGTTTGAAATTGCTATTAGATTGACTACGTTAGGTCTTTCGGGTCTGTCCAAAGGTTGATTCAGTGTAGATAACATTCTATGCTTTTGATTGTTCAAGTAATATACTTATAACTTTTACTTTTACTAGTCAACATAGGTGTACAAAAGTCATAATGGATTAGGATGTGAACACAAATTATGCTGCATTTTTACTTTAAAAAGTCATTCTGACCACATACTAGTAGAAGAACCATATGTCAAATGCACAAACAGTTAAGTTATACTAACCATAATAAAGTTAAATATCCAAAAGAAGCAAAGTTAAATGTACCAAGACCAAAACAACAATGTCAAAGTTACATATTTTTTCAATAAACCAAAAGATGAACATACACCATCTTCACAAACACCTGCACAAGCTTCACAAACACAAACTGAAGTTCCTACAACATCATCCTTTAACTTTCCTCCTTACATCTAAACTTTCTCCAACATTTTCTTTGGATCTTTTAATTCCAAATTCCTTATTCATAATATGTTGCCAAGTTGTAACAGCTACAAGGCCCAAAACGTAACTCGTCACTGGAGGTGGCCTTTTTGTTGGAACAACAAGAGTTGTATAGGTTGACCCTATTCTAGGTGTTGTGGGTGAAAGATGTTTTGACCTTGATTTGGGTTTTCCAGGTTTGTGATTGCTGCATTTCTAGAGCTTGACCCTAGTCTACCTTTATAAACAGTCCTATGCTCATCTGAACTTAAATCATCATACCACTGTACAATCTCTGATGGAATAGTAACTTTTTTTGCTTTTGCAGAGCCTGACCCTTGTTTACCATCAAAAACTTTTTTTCGCTTGGTTAGATCTAGACCTTGGTTTACATCTAGAAGCTTTTTTTTGTTCCCAAATAGAATCAGAGCTACGAGTATCCTCAGAGCTTGACTTTAAGGTATCATTAGATCTAACTTGAAAAGGGTTATGATTAGAACTTTCATCAGAGGTAGCCTAAAAAAGGTTATAATCAGAGCTTTCATTAGAGGTAACTTGAAAAGGGTTATGATCACAGCTTGCACCATAGGTAACTTGAAAAGGTTTATGATCACATTTTGTGTCTGATTCAAGAATTATGACCTCTACCAATAAAATATAATTGGTAAATTTAGTTTCCAAATCCACATTGCTTCAATTCAAGTTATTTCCTAAGGTACCTTAAACTTAAAGAGGTGTTTGGATTAAATTAGTTATTTCCTAAACTAAGTCTAATAAGGTATAAACTTAGTTTTGCAATTACTATATAGAGTAAATTACCCTCCCTAACAGTCTAATACCTATGCAATATGCTCAGAAAGAACTATTACCTCTTTCCATCACCATTTTCTCTTTTCCCTTATTAATATCCATTATTTGTTTTTCCTTGTTAAGATGGGTAAAATAACAAAATAAGAACAAGTGGCAAAATTGGTCACTGAAATAGCAACAACATGCAAGATAATACATTCCTTATACACTTACATTTCACACGTTGTTGTTTCTCCCACTCTCTTTTCAATAAATCATTGAGTTTGTCATCAGCTATAGCATCATGAACCTGCCAGTTACTCCCATACTTGTGTAAAACATAATCGATCATGTCATATGTGGAAACTAGAAGGGGGGTTGAATAGTTTACAAGTTAATTAGCATTTTAAAATTTTACTTCCAGAATTGTTAGATTTGAGTATATGCTCAACCAATCAACAATATGAACAATCACGATAACCAACTAATTGTAATATCTACACAAGCAATATAAAGAGATAAAGGAAAGAACGATCAAACCAAGACACCAAGATTTATAGTGGTTTGGCTACGAAGCTCTTCTTTGCCCTACTCCACTCCCCGAGAATCCGACTCGAGATTTCACTATTTCAACAAGCTCCCTTCAGGCGGAGAAAACCGTTTACACGTCGCTTACGTTATTTTCTGACACTAAGCTAAATGTTGAGTCCTAATCTTAGCTAGAACTAGTCTACCACTTCACCAATGTATTTTAAGGACTAAAATACTAACCCACATATCGGATTTACACACAATCCAATTTACACAATTACATAAGATAATCAAAATAGAATTTTGAATCTTGGAAGAAAAGAGGAGAAATCACTAACCTATAATACTTCGTTTCTTGGCGAAAACGAGTGTTCTTCTCTTGCACTTGATAGAAGAAGGAAGAAGATAGAAGATGAGATTTGATCACTTGAAACAAGATTAAACTATGTTAGTGATCAAGATATTAGTGAGAGAAAGAAGGTTTAGAGAGAGAAAGAAGACTGAAAAAATCGTGTAAAGAGGTATGTTTTTCTGCTGAGAATAGTGCATTATTTATAGCCAGGAATCTCCAACGGTCAGCTGGTGGCGGTCTCGGCGGTCCCAGATATATCTGGGGGCCTCCTAGCCACTTAGGGGGCCGCCCCTAGACTGACGCTCTAATTTTTGTCCTTTTGTGGGGAAGGTTTATCCTGGTGAGTTATATTCGGTTTTGGCGAGAAAATTTGAAATTCAAATTTATGTTTTAAAAATAAAACATTATTTTTGTATAACAAAACATATTTTATGTAATTATTTAAAAATATAGTTTTGTAGAAATGTGATG
Source organism: Tanacetum coccineum (assembly GCA_026074375.1). Lineage (NCBI taxonomy): Eukaryota > Viridiplantae > Streptophyta > Magnoliopsida > Asterales > Asteraceae > Tanacetum > Tanacetum coccineum. Next base: position 25,182 of record BQNB010060003.1, on the reverse strand, counting down.
GATTAATAAGAAAAATTATTTTCTTGATCACTAATTAAGCATAATGATTTGTTTATCCATACCTTAAGTGATTTATGTCGAAATGAAACTTTACGATTAATAACATGTAAACGTTTATTTTTATCGTCAATGTTTTCATATTTTGTCATCTTCAAAACGTAGAGGAGTCAAAAAATATAAATAACGTTTTTAAGCATTATTTGTATTAACAATCTCCCCCTTTTTAATGATAACAAAATATAAACTCATTTTGAATAAAAATAATTTTTTAAGTTATTAATGAGTTTTAATCCATTTCTCCCCCTTTTTGTCGAATCCAAAAAGGTTAATTGTCGAGATGTAGAGAGAAAGAATTCGACAATGCCAAGACTCTCCCTTGATGGTTACTCTCCTTCGTTTGGGGAACCGAGGGATCGATCTTATGATATTTGATACAAACCATTAGGAAATAAAGTTCAAATAGAACATTTCTGAGCAAGAGCAATGATTAACGTCCATTATATTTCATGTGCTATGTAGAGAAAGAGAAGAAATATCCATATAAGCCATAATGCATACACATTCCTCATAATAAAGGACTATTCATTCATAGATAGCAAATTCATACAATAGGGCATAAATTGCTAATAATACCAAGAAATGACAAGACACATTCATACTTAAATGGTATGAATACTACAAGATAAATTAACTAAGCATGTCATAGAAGAACTTTTAGACCTAAAGCTAAACTAGTTGATTCTTGATGTCTAGAAGATGCCATAACCAAAAGATGGGTTGTCGATTATTTAGGTTAATTAAACATATGAAAATGTTCAATCTTGGAGAGGTGATAGAGGAGGTGAATAAGGTAGAAGAGTGTTGTGTCTCCAAGTATCTATAATAGACCTTTGGTGTCTTTCTCCATAGTTTCGAGAAGGGTGAGAAGAAGACATTTGATAAGTGAGGAGAGGTTGAAGGAGAATGATAAGATGAGTGTTAATGAGGAAGATGATGAGTGTATATAGGAAAGATTTGGAAAGGCATGGGGTTATGAGATAGAGATTCAAAGAAATGTTTGGCTAAATAAAGAAGGTCCAGCAAGGTCTAATGTAGAGATGGTCAAAGGTGCATAAAAAGAGAGAACAGTAAAAAGTTTCGTGACCCGGCTGACTGCGATCCCATAAACAGTTGGTGGTCCCAAATATATTAGGGGGCCATTTTATGGGGTTACAAAATTTTCCTAGATTTCTTTGTTTTTCTATTTTGTGAAGAAAGAAGAAGGCTAGAGGGGGTTGTGTAACAACAACTTCTATTTCCCAAGAATCAACTAATTTAGTAATGTACCAAATAAAAGATAATCTAGCTTAATTCTATAATTCAATTAAGATAGTATACTTTTAGCAAGAAAAAGCATAAGATATAGTTAAGAGAAGTTATACACGTACTAGAATATGTCATAGTAATATCTAGTTTAAATTTTACAGATATAGTTGTCTTAACGTGTAATCTTGTTGTACTTAGGTCTTGTGCAACATCTAATTTACTTGTGAAGATTATGATGTGCACATTGGACATTGATGTGCTGTCGTGTAGGGTCAATTATTTGATTATCATGTTTTACATTTATATATAGTCGACAAACCTAAAACAACACTTTAACGGGCAGTGTACCCGGTCAAAATAGAGTTTCGCAGTAAGTAGGGTGTCAAACACTAAGAGTGAAACATTAATACTATATTCTATCAGTATTTTAATTAGTCTAATCAGTCTATTTACTGGTTAAACCTATGCTATATACGTTGTCTAATGATATGGGGGTTTTCAACCTGAGAGACTGGCACAAGTTTAGTGGTGACAAATATCAATTCAATAAATAATAAACACGAAAGAAGACAATCAAAAGATAGAAAAGTGGTACAAGCCAAATGATAGAAAACTGTATTATCCATATTAAATCCAGTTCAATGTTGGTTTGTTTGTTTTAGTTCAATGATTTACTTATCTCAAAGCGGCATATCATTCTTAAGACTTAGGTGGGACATCATCCTAAGACCTAAACACGATTAATCTTGTCACAATTAACGCATCGCTAATGTCAACACCCCAATGGAGTCCGTCCGATTTATTGTCCGGAGGCGTGACGTCACTGAATATCTCAAGTACAAAGAATAAAGAACGACCTCGAAGGGTACATTTGAAAAATAAACACCGTTGCATAAATTCAAAATATTAATAAGTTTTACATTAATCAAATTTAAAAGATACAAAAGTTAAAATGCGGAAGCTTAAATAAGTTCTAGTATTTAAAGACATAGATAAATGTCTGGTAAACCGGTTCGGGCAAATAGACTTCACATAAGTCAAGCAAAAACATCCATGCTAAGCACCTGAGAAAAACATACTTAAAACGTCAACATAAAGTTGGTGAATTCATAGGTTTAGTTAAAATGTAATTAATGTGGACACCAAGAGTAATCAAAATGTTGCTACAATTATAGGAGATCAACTTCACATAAAGAGGGGAATTTTAGTTGCATAGCTCCTGACATATGAAGCTAAATACTAAAAGATATCATGTACAATGCTATAAAGGTTTGCCTTCAGGGTGTCCGACCAAAGACAACTCTAACTAGTTTCGACATGACATTATCGTTAGTCTGCAAACTCGGACTAGTAGTGTTCTTACCTGGATAGGGATAATTAGTCTCCAAGTAGAATAGATCTATTTATTCAACTTCGCGCTCACGTAAACAGCAGTTGGTTAAAGGTGATTAAGTTCATGATAATTTCGGGCATTAGTGGTCTAAACGCTACTTATGGCAACACGTAATAATGGGGAATTTTCTACGTTATAGTATTGTGTCCTGTTTTAAAAGCAAGAAATGTTTCTCATCCCAAGTTATAAAACAGTTATTTAAAACAATTAAAAGTGGGGCTATGAACTTACCTTGATTGGTGAATCGAAGAAGAATAGTCTAGAATGAAATCATACGATAACGAACGACGGTTCGTATAGACTACCTATGAAATGTAGTTAGGTTTTGGTTTAATATCTGAGTAACGCCAGAAGTGCGGATAATAGCTAGGGTGGCGCTACATAAGCATTATATAGTGTACTTTTGAAATAAGTTTATAAAAATTAAGTCGTGTGAATCGTATAATAGTTAGTTGTTTTCGTAAGTAAGTCGAGTAAATAATAGTATGTATTTATTATTATATATATTAATTGACCAAGTAACAAATATATATTATATATATATTTTATATCTATTTACATTGTTCGGCACATTTTAAATTCCATTTATCTAGTTTTATCATGTGCGTTTTCTATATTATAAGTATAATAATTTGTAAAAATTTTCGACATGACCGTTGTGTTTCCACGTTTTCAAAGTCAATAGACTTTAATAAACCATTTCAAATCAATTTCAATCCTTTTTCTCTATCTTAAAAACTATACATTGTCAAACCCTTTTATTATTTAATCAAAAGGACGTTTGGACCTTTTTGGGTTTTAAGGACCCATTAAGTAATCTTAACTTTAATTGACACGATTGAACGTTCAAAATATGTTAGACGTATTAGCGTCTTAAGTGTACACTATTAAATTAGCTAATTATAATGAGACGTACTTCAATAAGTACCGATAGCTTTACGCCTTGATGTATTGTATTTATGTTGGGCCTTGGCCCGCTAAGTCCAAAAATGTAGTTTTACTTATCCATATAGTCCGATAAGTAAAACATTAAATAATAAATATGCGACTTAATAATAAGCTATCAATAAGCTCACAATAAGCCACAATAAAATAAGCCAAACCACATAAGCTCAAGAATAAGCTTGTGGTGTAGGCCTTGTATGTGAGACGCGGCTAAGAGCCAAACAAACCATATTTGGACTTATTTATTAAGCCGAACAAGTTTATCATTTGTCCTATCAAAATAAGCAAGAAAATAAGCTAACAAATATAAGCCGAGACAAAATAAGTTAAACAAATATTCTCCTTCCTTTTCTTATTTGGGCCGAACCAACTATAAGTCCATTAAGCTCTAAATAATCAAAATAAGCTTTTCAAAAGCTTATTATCATAAGCCGAACATAATAAGCTATAACATACCATTTTTATTATACAAAAATAATCGTGATCACAAAAGTATACTTTCCTTATAATTTCTTTTATTATTTTCAAGCCCTAGGCACAACCTTTTAAGGTTTATGTAGTTTTAAAATCTTTGTTTTTACAAAATAAGTTGTACAACTAGTATGTATGCATCAAGATGATTATGAAAGTACAAGTTATTAAAAGATTTGAAGACTTACAAAGTTTGAAGGTTTTTAGAAGGATGAATAGACTAATACAACCCAAATGTTGTTTAACAAATACCCGAATGATAAAAATGATCAAACCTTTAACAAATCTTCAAGAGTTTTTGATCAAAGATAAAAAATTTATAGATTTATGTATGTGTGTGTGTTTTTTGTGGACTAGGAAGACAAGAGAGAAAAAAAACTCAAATGCTAAGTGTGTGTGTGATATGAATGAACTATGAGATGTAATATGGTATATATATACAAAGTTTGCTTCACACACTAAAACTATGTTTATGTGTGTGCGTGGGATATGACAAAGAAAAGAGAGGGGACCAAAATGATCTTCCAATCAAATTCAAGCTAGGACAAAACATGAGTTGGAACTTGTCTTATTATTTTTGAAATTCAACTTGGCATCCAAGATTCACATAGGATGTTTGTTTGGACGAACAAGACAAGGGCAGGGGGGGGGGGGCAATATGGTTTTCAATATTTTAAGATGCTAGTGCTCCTTGTTTGATTTAATTTCTAAGCCTTCCATGTAGGGGTGGCAAAAGCACCCGAAACCGATGGGGAAAACCAAAACCCGAACCGGTTGGGTCGGGTTCGGGGGCGGCTTGGCGGGTTCGGATGCCGGTACGGGTATTGATAAAAGAATTTAGCCGGGTACGGGTTCGGTGACGGGTTTTGATAATACCCGCCCCGATTACCTGTACCCGTACCTGTATCCGTTTACCCGAATTCGTACCCGCTTTATTGTTATTATAAATAATTAAAGTATATATATTATTACATATAATTTCTTCCATTGTATTTTTTATATAACTATTTCTATTATTTAACACATTTAAATGTTACATAAATTATTCGAAAGCGCTAAATCGTCTAATACGGTATTTGTTTTCTTTAACTTTTAAAAAATTTGAATATATAAGGGTGTTCTGCTTTATTTTTCGATGAATTTTAGTGTGACTTAATCTTGATACCCATCATTTTTCTATAAAAATATTCAATTAGGAATACCCGATACCTGCGGGGAAACCCGAAAAACTGATGGATAATATTAACCGGGTACCCAACGGGTAATGGGGCGGGTACGGATATGGATATTATAAACGGGTGCGGGTACGGGTACACTAAAACCCGCCCCGAATCCGACCCGTTGCCATCCCTACTTCCATGCATATGCTTATATTTTAAATAAATCACGATTCACGCAAGTAACGAAACGAATAACGGTATCTCTAAAAATTATGAAATTTTAAATATTGCCTTAAAATATAAAAAGGTGGCTATTACCAAAATACTACAATGTTTGGTGTCCCGGTTCGCTCCCGGAGATGAATTATCATAATAAAGCGGGAAAACTTCCCGGTTAACCGTAAAAGTTAAACGAAACTTTAAAAATTTAAATTAGCGACCGGTAACGGCTAAAATATTGAACGGAAATTTGTGGGGTGTCACATCAAGGTTGTGGAAACCGAAGAGATACCTAAGACCATGTCGAATGTGGCCGTGATTAGAGTCGGGCTGACGAAAGAAATGGACGCAGCTGTCCGTGTCTAAAGAACAATGTAGACGCCGGCTTGAGTCTAACTTAAAGAATCATAAATAAAGAAAAGTGCTAGTTGGGAGACAACCCTACCTTTCATTTTTGTTTTGTTTCATTCCTAGACATTTTCTTTATTTTTGTTTTGCTTGTTTTGTTTATCGTTTTTGCAAGATGCTATAGCTAGAAAAGATGAAAAGGAGTACAAGTAAGTCTCCACATCATTTAGAGAATTTTTTAAAGCATGGAAAATTCGTTTCCAGAGGTATTTATGGCATAAGGGATACTCCTTTACTACGCTGTAAAACCTCCTACAAATAGTTGGAAAAGATGAAAAGGAGTCTAGGTAAATCTCCACATCACATAGAGTATTTTTTTAAGCATGAAAAATTCGTTTCCAAAGTTATTTATAGTGTAAGGGATACTCCCTTACTGCGTTGTAACACCTAAGAATCATAAATCCATGAACTTTTTAATATGTTTACGGCGTGTAAGATCCTTTCCTACTACGTCGTAATAATCTCTAGAACGAAATTTTTTAGAATGATTTTCAAAATGTCACACCCCGACTAAGGCGGAAACACGAGGCGTGAAGGAGGATTGATCTTCATAACACATGGTAACAATATAAAGAAGAATAAAAATGCATACCAATTAAAAGGTGTCACGACGTCCCCCGAACACAAGTGGAACCTTGTGTCGTGACTATCGATTTACATCACATAGCTGAATTATTACAAAACCAACTCCCTACTTGGAAAAATATGAGTCTAAGATGAATAAAAAACATAACCATGAAAATAAGTCGTAGAAATGCAATCTTCCAAACAAGATCCCCACGGGATTAGCTTAAGTCTGCTAAGGCAACTATCTTGATCTCATCGAGCATTGGCTTCGCCTGGAAATGATACTCGAAAAGGTCAACATAAAGTTGGTGAGCTCGTAGGTTTAGAGTATAAACCCAGTTGTTGTGCCATAGTTTGAGTAGGATAATTGTGCAATAATAGCGGAGTGCAAGCATGTATACATAGCAATCCAATAGACATTTAAAATCATAGCATTTAGATTATCTCGACCATTCGTCAATGGTTCACACATTGAACTTGTCCTCAGCACCTAAGGCCTACCAGCTGGAGCTAACATAGGTCGACAAATGATATATGTATGTACTCATATGGCATGCATACGCATATGCACCCGAGCATTTGTTATGTACCCAATAACATGCATTAAACATATACAGCAGTAATCACATACGCAATTATAGGCACAAAGCATTGTCCAAAAGCATAGAATTTAGATCCAGATGAACAGATAAAGCATTTAAATAGTCATATGATATCATTTTCCCTACAAAAAATAGTTTGAAAAGTGGATACGAGAACTCACCTTAACAAAGATGATTAGTAGCTAAGAGTATGATAGTCAAACAACAACATACCACGGCTTCCAGACACGACCTAGCAATTCGTTTGTCTTAGAATTATGTTTGAAATGTGTACTTAAATTTGATGCATAGGAGTCTTGAATGTGCGGTTATCATAAAAACTTCAACACGAAGTTTTACAATACCTAAGGCAGCATACCTAATCGTTGTAGTAGTAGTATAGGTAAGACTCGGGGGTTGTTATCATTCTCTAAGGGAATAGGTTGGGAAGTCCTCGAACATAATCTAACAGAGGTCTACGGGGTTGAAAGAAGATTCTTTTTGTATTTTTATTTTATAGAAAGCAGTAAAAATCATTGGTTTGAGATGTTGGTTTGATTAATTAATTAAACTAAATATAATCTAATCTACTAGTGATAACTTTATGATAAAAAGATGTATTTACTTACTCATGTACTACTCCTTAGATTGCGTCTCCTAGTCCTGTTGGTTTGCCACACTTGTGATGATCTATTTAAGTATTTCCTAAGTCATGAAAGAATTACACAAACCCATCGTCTATTTAATATTCCGTTAAGGCAACACACAAGTAAGGTAGTACGAATATTATTACAAGGCCCCTAAGATTATATTAAATTCAATTGAAATATCTTAAGAGGGATCAACCATATTAGGGGTAAGGTAGTATGAAGACTGTTACCGATGGTATCCTTTCTACACACTCGCGTTTCCCTGGACGTCTATGCCAATTTAATATCTTATGGCTAGTTTTCTAAAGCCTAACACGCACATCCAACACAAGAAGTGACATTAAAAGGAGCTATAATCTAAGTTTCATACAATCATAAGTAAATACAAAGGATGGTTTAGCCTAGCATATTATAAAGAAAGCAAGAACATAAATCAATGAAATAACACATAGACATATTGAATGATTAATGATAAACAATCTTATTTGATTAAAACATGGATAAGAAAAATACAAAAATATTTGCTCTTCCGGATTTTTCGATTTTTTTTGTGAATTCATTAATATAAGAAATAATTTTTTTTAACCAAGTTGGTAAAAGAACACCAACAAATAATACTTTCAATTGAAGTATTATCCATCAATAAGTTCCCGAACCTAAGATTAATTTTTTTTACCGTTTGTGTCACTTACGAAAAAGGCGCACCTCTTTTGTAAAATTTATTTTACTTAAGAGAGTTACCCTAAGTTTGTTGATTATTCGGTAAACAAAAATATTTTCTTTTCTCTTTTCTTTTATCATTTTTGTTTGTTTAGTGCATGCGCACTAGAAATTCCAATTTTCCAAATAATTCAAACGTCACCATTCCGAGACGTCGAAATAAAGGACGTGCTCCAAACATAGTCGAACCCGAGCTTCGTACTATCGTTACACCAATGGCGGAACGTACAATGGAAGAGCTACTCCGTGCACCCACGGAAGGGTATGGAGAAGCTATCGTTTTACCAGAAATTAATGCAGATCATTTTGAGATTAAAACGAATTTGCTACAATTGGTTCAAGCGAACCCGTTTCACGGTTTAGAGAACGAAAATCCTCATGCTCATATTAATAGTTTCAAAAGGATTACCTCGACTCTACGATTTAGGAATGTGCCAAACGATGTGATTAAGCTAATGATGTTTCCATATTCACTCGAGGGGGCTGCTAAAACTTGGTACGAGAAAGAACCTCCTAATTCAATCTTGACTTGGGAGGATCTCGTTACCAAATTCGTGAATCAATTTTTCCCTCCCTCGAAAACGACTCACTTAAAGAATAAAATCTCTCGATTTACCCAAAAATTCGATGAGTCTTTTAGTGAAGCGTGGGAACGATTTAAGGAAATGCTTAGAGCTTGTCCCCACCATGGATTTACGGAGTTAACCCAAGTTGATACCTTTTATAACGGTTTAAACGACAACGATCAAGACTCCTTAAATGCCGCGGCGGGTGGAAATCTTTTGAGTAAGACGACTAGAGAGGCTTTGAATATAATTGAAAACAAATCAAAAGTGCGTTATTCACGAAACAAACCAAATGCTTCTAGGATGAATACGACTTCTAGGGAAAGTGTTAGTAAGACGGATGAGAGAATTGATAAGCTTGCCACTTTGACCTTAGTCGTGATTCGTTTCTAAGAAATTGTCACATCCGCTACGGTTAAAGCGGTTGAGGAAACTTGCGTTATTGTGTGGTGCACACTCTTTGTACAATTGTCAGGAATACCGATAACAATCAAGAATTGTGTTTGGCGAAATACGGGTATTACAATCAAGTTGCCCCTCGAACGTGTTAGTAATCAAAATGGCACCGCTCGGGTTTCTCCGGTGACAAACAATGGTCAAAATAGTTTATAATCCAAATCAAGGGAATATTTTAATCGGGGAAAATAATTTTAATGGAAGTCAAGGTTTTCAAGCTCAAAATAAATCATGCTTTGAATTTTCTAAAATCATGGATTTCAAAACCACCTTTTCAGTTGCCTAATAATCAAGCTCAACATGAAGTTTTAAATGATTTTTCAAGTTACAAGGGAATAATGATAAAATGATGAGAAACATGCAAAATCAATCAAACTCGATGAAGGAGAACTTAAAAATGAATTCAAAAATACACGATAAAAATCCAAACAAGCCGTCATGATGATTCAACAAAATCGTTTCAAAATAATTTGCAAAACCATGAGTTTGTGTATTGTTTTCAAAACCAAGCTCATACTTCGGGTATCTTCTTTTTTTTTTTTTTTTTTTTTTTTTTTTTTTACGAGTAATACCATTCCAAACCCGAAGGGTGAGATGAAAGCGATCACTACTCGAAGTGGTGTTGCTTACGAGGGACCCTCGATTCCTACTAATCTTTCTCCTAAAAAGGTAGTGGAACGAGAAACCGAGGAGTACAACGGATAAAGAGCAAACAAATTTCAAAGACAGTAAACGCTCAAATCCCACCTCGGTTTATCCCATTCGATCCGGAACGATGTTCGAATCGTTTGCCTAAGCAAAATATTCCATATCCTTCACGTCGTAATGATCAAAAGTCCCATGACAAAGCTTCGAATCAAATGGAGAAGATCTTCCAAATCTTTCAAGATTTGCGCTTCGACATTAGTTTCGCGGATGCTTTACTTTTAATGCCAAGATTTGCTCCTACGATTAAGAGTTTGCTCATGAATAAGGAAAAGTTGCTTGAGTTAGCTAAGATACCGTTGAACGAGAATTGCTCGGCAATGCTCCTTTAAAAGCTCCAAAAAGCGTGAGATCCCGGAAGTTTCTTATTCCATGTAATTTCCCAGGATTGGATGTATGCAACCATGGCCGATCTGGCGCATAGTTAAATTATGCCTCTTTCTTTTTGGAAAAGCCATTCTTTACCTGATTTTACACCAACTTGGATGACTTTAGAGTTAGCGGATGATCAATTATTATACTAAAAAAATGGGGACTCGCCGATGACGTTTTTGTCAAAGTTGCGAAATTTCATTTTCCTACGGGGGGGGGGGTCTTTGTTGTTGTCTGATTTCAAAGTGATCCTCGAGTACTTCATTTTTAGGTAGATCCTTTTGAGGACAGTCGTGCTATAATTGATGTATATAAAGGGGGGAGAGCTTATTTTAGGGACAGAAAATGAACAAATTAACTTTTCATGTCAATGGCACAACAAAATATCCTCAAAAGCATGTAAACGAGTCAATTAAAATGGTTAATGACACATGCAAGGATAGTTTTAAGAAGTTCACCGACGAACCCGCTCTAGTTTGCTTGCCTCCATCGGAAGATGACAACGATAAAAAGGAAAAGCAGGAAGTGAAGAATACTTGCAGGACTCGAAGCTAAACAACAAATGTATCACACCTTGTTGAAGAAATTTTAGAGTTATTGCAGCGAGAACATTTTTCATTCAAACAAACACCTCAGTTTCTTCGTTTTTGCAATCAACATCAACCTTTACCGTCCTATTGAGCCCAAGGATTCTCTCATTATGGGGGGACCGAACCACCTTAGTAATTTAGTGATCGAGGAAATTGTCCTAAATCCCAAGAGAATCTAAGGATACATTCAGGAGTGATAGTAAGAACGTTTTACCTTCGTGTGATGATTTCTCTTCCATCAACGTTCCACGTGATGATTCCGTGACGGGGGGTGTTTCCTTTTTTTTTTTTTGTTCCTAACTCTCTTTTGAATTTGATGTCAATTTCAACTCTAGTGAATCTTTTTGATGAAGTGTTAGAGGACATCGAGTGCAAGGATTCTTATGATTCCAACCTTGATGAGTCGACTTTCCTAGTCACACCTCTTTCTGATTCTAATAAGGATGAGTGTCTTGCTCCAGGAGACGACATTGAGATTCTACTTCACCATGATCCGTCTACTCCTATGAAAAGCGTTGCTTCCATTCTCGAGGGATTCATCGATGATCCACCTTTCGAAGAAAATGATGATTTATTTGATTTGGAATGTAAAACGAATGATTGGAAAAGAATTTTGTACGATGCTCCAATTGATAAAGCTGAGTGTTTCGACCCAGGAGGCGACAATGATGAGATCGATGCTTTTCTAGCTATCGAAGTTCCTACGTATATTGAGGAAGGTTATTATGACTCAGAGGGAGACGTATTATATCTTGAGAGTTTGCTTAGTGATGATAACACCCATAATATCTCTTCTGATGTATTTTTCGATCATGAACCACAACAAATTAGGAATGAACCAGGCCATGATACTATGATAACTTTTTATCTCCCATAATGATCCTCTCACATGAGTTCGCTGGTGGAGTCATCACGATTCCTCCAGGAATTGTTAGAGAGCACGAGGATTATATCAGTCGAATGTCGTTGCTATGCGGAAATTCATCTTCCTGGTCGCCAGAAAATTTTCATACAATCATCGAGTCTCTTCCCACATCTACTACCCTTATCGAGGATAGTGACTCTAACAGGGAAGAGATCGATATATTTTCCGGACCAGATGATTCGATACCACCAGGTATTGAAAGTGATTTTGACTCGAAAGAGGATGTGTATGCAACTTGCTTAAGATGATCCCATTATCGATTTTATAGCGTTAAACTATCGACATGGAACCCGATGTGCCTAAACAATGTTTATGAGCTTAATGAAGACGAATGTTTTGACCCAGGGGGAGGTGAGATTAATGTTGAAGTTAAGATTCCTTCACATTTGTCATTTGGACTTTTCTCCCGTATCTCACTTACCCTGAGGTTTCTCCTTTACTTTCCTCCACCGAGAATGAGGACACCATTTTTGACCCCGGCATCTTCGCTTTTCATTTTTCTTCTCAAGAGCCGGTAGTAGTTAAATGTTTCATGGAATTTTGCTCTTCCACTTGTTTCATCCCCAAGGACGAATGAATTCGGGGATCGAGTCAAGCTATGTGACTCGGTTACCAAAAACAAAGCGCTTCGTGGGAGGCACCCCATGCTTATCCTTCTATCTTCTTTCTTATTTCTATTGTGATGTGAGGAGGCTTGTACTCTTCCGATTCTTGTTGTTGTTTGTACTTGTGATTATTTGCAGGATTGACCCAAAATTTTCTGAAGACTCTCGTGTTCGGTGTTTTGTCCCGGTCCACTCGAGCTTCCTAGCCTTTGCTTGCCATTAGTTTGGGGAAATCCGATATCCTAAAGATTATTATCGACTAACATTTATCTTTTAGCACACTTGATAAACGGCTTAAGATTCTTGTTTGATACTTTCTTCATGTTTGGATTATGCATTCGACTTTTTGAGTTCTAGTATGGGGTTTTTAGCCTTAGATTAGGAAACATTGAGGACAATGTTTGATTTTAGTATGGGGTAGTATATCTTCGATATGATCTTGCCTACTTTTGCCCGTTGTTCTCACGTACCCCGTTTTCCCACAAAATTTTAAATTTTTAAGTCTTAATATCTAGTTTATTGTTCATATAAAAAAATTCTTATAACAAAAAAAAAATTTGCAATAAAAAAAATTGTAAAATAATTGACACGAATGTAGGTTTTCCGTTGGTGAGAATGAAAAGTAAAATTTTGACCTGACCGGTTTTATATCTTAGCTTTCTCCTTAACTGTAAATAGATTGATTTTGCTAATCTTTTATACAAGGAGCTATAAAACGCTAGTCTAGCTTGAAAAGGTCAAGACTTTGCAAGTTCCCATAATTGATTTTAAATATGCGAAGTTCGGATTATTAGAGTTGAGATGTTGACCAGTATATGGACTTGTTAAGTGCCGATCTTAATTCATTAGGCTATAGTATTCCGAGTTTCTTTCCTTAGGAAATTTTAAATTTGTGAGAACAAGAGATGATAGAGTTAGAGTATAAAGTTTTTAATGCTAAACATAAAAAATAGTTGGATTTCTTTAAGACCTAATAAGTGTTTAATTGTGGCTTTTTCTCGCATTAGCTTGTTTCCCTTTATATCTAATGTTTAATAAATAGTGTTGTGCGGTATTTTGGTTAATAATTAGTTAATTTAAAAGTTTTCTTTAGTTCCTTTGTGATTATAGATGAGTACACATCAGGTATACATAATTGGCATACCTATATGTTCACAATAATAATATTTTGCTTATTCCTTAAAGAGCCATTAGGGTAGATGGGGTATGTTTGAATTTTAATAAGTAAAATTTATACCATCTCATTCCTTAAAGAGCCTTAGGTATATGGGAATGGATATTGTAGCTTAATTTTGTCTTGTTTGTACCTTATAAGTGCATTAGGGTATATGATGCAAATAGATTGCTCCATTTTTGTATTAAAGAACCTTCAGGTATATGACTTGAATGGAACCCTTGCTTAAGTACTAATAAAAGCCAAATTTGGTCGCCTCGATGTGGACTTTAATCTTGATGGACATGGTTCTTTTGAAAAGGGCTAGGAGTCTAATTATTACGTTTTTAACCATTAAGCTTTATTTTTGAAATAATAAGTATCGAATAAAGGGTCTTTAAGAGGGCCTTCGGGTATATGACTTAATAAAATCTTGAGATACTAAAATTAGGATAAGAGAGGAAAAGTAAGTTAACAATTTGCTCTTATATGTGTAGTGTTAGCCTTCCTAAATTGTATTTTACAATGATCTTGTTTTTAAGCTTAGCTTGGAGAGGTGAAAGTCGAGGACGATGAATTTATCCATTTGGACACTTTGATTGCGTTTTTAACCGTTACGCTTTATTTTTGGAAATAATAAGTATCAAAATAAAGTCTTAAAGAGCCTTCGCGTATATGATTTATAAATCTTGAGATACAAAATTAGAATAAGGGAGGCAAAGTAAGTACAGAATTTGCTTTTATGGTAGTGTTAGCATCATAACTTGTATTTTACAATGATCTGTTTTAAGCTTAGCTTGGAGAGGTAAAAAGTCGGGGACGTGAATATATAAATTTGGACACTTGATGTGCTTTTTTGTTCCATGATCCTCAAAGTTATCAATGAATAATAAAAACAATACATTATGTCACTCATGAATAAATTGTAGATTGTAGGATATAAGTCATAAAAATCATATAAAAAATGAAAAAAAAGTTTTGAAAAATGGGAAAGTGGGGTGTTTTAAAGCTTATGATTTCTTAACTCTCTCACGAAAGTCTTTGCTACTTTTTAAAGATTTAGTATGGGGAATCTTTTATGGTATTTGGTTATAGAACCATATAATATTTCATCGTGGAACACGACAATCATTTAGTTTGGGGAATTTTGATATGTGTGAAAACACATATCTTTATTATATCCAAAATAGCCCTTGAATAATCAAAAAATGCAAAAATATGCTTGTATTTATGTATTTTGTTGTTTGTAAATGTGTAGGTACGGATAGTGTAAATTTCACAAGAAAACGGCCAAAACCGGACACAAACGAACACGAGAACGGAAAAGAGTGCACAAGAGCCGGGGATTTGATTGCTGAAGTTTCTAGCAAATGGTCAACTCAAAGTCAAACTTGGTCAACTGGTCAACCACAAGAAGACAAAACCCCAAAAATTACCAAAACAGTCCCTTAAGTAAAACCATTTTACATAAAAAATCCCTAAAGCCCTAACACCGTTATCTCTTTAAATATAAAAAGATAACAGTCGTTATCTTTCTATAATAACCCGAACAAACATACACGGGCCCATATCCAAAATAAATATACCCCAACCCATGGTCAAAGCCCACATCAACCGAGTCAAACCCTCTTATTTAGTTAAAAAAGGCGCCAAGGGAAAATTTACTGTTCATCATCGTTCTCGACAATTAACCCCACTCAAATCAAAGGGTAAAATCAAATTGATTGCGTGGCTTAACAATTCAAGCACCAAGCTCCTATGCGACAAAAGGAAACGTCACTTGAGGCTCTTATTGGTCAAAAACAGGACAAAGAGGACACGTGGGCATTGAAAGAAGCACACCAATGATTGGATTTTTACACTAAATCTAGTGCAAAAGAAACACACAAGGTCTGACACACGGAATACCACGTTGGCAATCAGTTGTGAATCATATATAGATTAAGGGGACCATAAATGAGATCAAAGGATTAAGGGCTAAGATCATGGATAAGAGGAGCTGAGCTAGACATTCCGTTGTTTCACTCCATGGCTATTTTTAGAGAGGAATGCCTCTAACACAAACAATTCCTTTTTCCCGGTTTTTAGTTGGATCGCTGTTTAAGTAAAATTTTCATTTTCATGTAACTTGCTCTTGTAATTTTCATTTTCAAAGTTTTGTATTCAGTTTTAAATCAATAAAATCATAGTTTACTTGTTCACAATCTGTTTTTACCTATAAGCTTTTATATATCACAAATTGCTTTTTTTAAACTATTTCAACAAGCTTCTCTTTTTTTACTATTCTGAAGCTTCTTCTGAGTCTTCTAAGCTTAGATTGATGCTCAAATTTAGTCATTTAATATACTTAAACTCTTAAAATCAGATTAATACCTAAGCTATATGGATCTAAGCTACTTGGATGATAAGCTTACTCTGGAAGAGCTTATTGGACTTTACTAGCTTATCCTTGTGATAAGCTAGAGCTTGTTGACAGCTCTTTGAGCAAAATAAGATTTTTTAGCTAAGGCATTTGGTAGTTTCTTATTTATCTTTATTGTCCTTAATTTCTAGTTTAAATTGCTTAATCGCTTATTTACTTGCTTTTTGTGATTATAATTGCTTATTTATGTCGTATTAGTTAAGTTTTGATTTTCTGTTTTTTTGCTTTAATTGTCTTGATCATAGTTTTCATAATTTTGATTCTTAAATCAGTTAAATTCTAAAAAGTTAGCATTTAGCTTTTTTAATTGTTAGTTTGCTTATTCAGTTGCTAAAAATCTGCTCATTAGATTTTTAATATGCTCATCAAAATTGGTATTTGATACTTGTTCATAGTTCTCTTTTTCTTAAGCTCAAATGAATTTTGATCGATAATCAAGGGGGTGTTTGGCATAGCAGTTCTAAACCACAAGTAGTTTGCTAGTGACCTTGGTCTTCGGATTTTGGTTTATAATCTTTCATTTAAATTTGTTTTGCTAGATTGATTAATTAGATTAGAGTTATTTAGGTTCTCATAAGTTGGTTTATATATATGTTCAAATTGTTAAGTTAGTTTGGTTTATAAGCTCTAATCACACCTGGTAATTGTAGTTTCCTTATTTGCTCTTAGTGTGTTTTTAATAAGTGTATAAGTCGTTTACATTAGGTCTGCATTTAAGGTTTTTAATTTTGGTTCAAATTGTGTCAACTGCATCAGCAGATATTACGTCGTCAAGTAGCCTTTTTCATCATCAATTTTCGAGGTAATTTGTAGGAAATTAGATTTATATATTTAGCCACACATTAGATCTAGGTTATAGTTAATTGGTTTCAATTGCTTTTGAAGTTAAGCTCATTTGATCATCTGTTTTTAGCTTTTAAAATAGCTTTTTGTCTTTTTAAATTCAAAATCTAAACTCAGCATATGCTGAGTTAGATGTCTGTTTTCAAAGAACTTTTTCTATAAGCTCTTGTTGTCACAATCTCTTTCAAAAAGCATTTTTGAGTAGCTAGTAGGTCTAAGTTTCAGCTTCTTTAAGCTCTTTTGTCTTAAAAGTCCACTAGCTTATAGGAAAATAAGCTCAAAGTAAGCTGTTTGGTCTGTTAGGTTTAAAGTTTTATAAAGATTTATTTGAATTTTAGCTTTAACTTTCCTCGTTGTGCTTATTTCTGTCAATTTAGCTTATTAGGGTAGACTTTAGTTGTTGGTTGCTATTAGACTTGGTTGAGTGCTAATTTCACTTTGAAGCTTATAGAGTTTTTCAAAAGCTCAAAAAATAAAATAAAAAAATAAGTAGTTAATATTCTATCTGTTTTGATTAAGCATTTCTAGCTTATTTGTCAGCTTTTAAAATAATTATTTTCACAAAAAGTTCTTGGTTTACTAACTTATCTTCATTTTGCTTTTAAGGTTTCAAAATAAAAAAATAGCAAAATAGCAAGGCCTGGACTCGGAACCACGACCTTGCTTTGAACACACTATACTTGACCAACTTGCTACTTTAGCCATCGTCCCTTTTCCTTTTCATTTTTTGTTTTATACACATTTTTTCTTTGGGGTCTTTTTATATAGGCCGTAGCTTAACTTACTATTATTCAGGCTTTTTTTGATTAGCGTTTGCTTACTATTATTTTTCCCTTGTTCCTTGCATAGTTTAGGACTTTTTGTGATTTTTCAAGATTTTTCTCATTAATAGATTAATTTTTATCATTTTTCTTGGTTTAAATATTTAGAAAATCAATAAAAAATAGAAAATTAATTTTTAAAAATACAAAAAAATAGTTTTTAGTTTTAGAATAATTACTTTAAGATTTACATGCATTAAAATCATTTTTACCATTTTTAGATTTTTAATTTCATTTTTAAGTTTTTATTTAGTTTATTAAAATGATTTTTATTATAAAATGGTTTTCTGAAATTTTTATCATTTCTCAGATTTTTCAAAGTTTTAATCATTTTTTAGAATTTTTAGGAATTAATTGTTATTTTCTAGGATTTTTAATCATTAAATTAGTTTTTAATTCATATTAAATACAAATTTTTTTTCTTTTCTTAATATTTTTCTTTTGTTTTAATTTAGGTTTAGAAATTAAATTTGCATTCGTAAGTTTTAAATTTATCTTAGTTGCTTATTTGTCGCGTTTTCTTCGTGCCCGTTATTTGTTTTCTTGCTTAATTGTTCTCGTTTGCTTATTTTAATTATTGATTTCAATTAGTAAAAATAGATAATCAAATCAATCTTCGTTACCATTCAAATCATTGTCAAAAAACAAACGTGGTCTCAATTTCACAATTCTTTGGGTGAAACGACCCGGTAATTACTTACCGGTAATATACGTATTATATTATATCTTTGTGAGTGAATTTTCCTCAAGGGCAACTTGGGAATTTTCTTATAGGCTCTATAAGTATTATATTATATGTATAAACTATAATGAATCACGGCGTCAGGATGACCAAGCGACAGCGTCAGGAATTTGGCGACGACGTCAGGACTTAACCAACTTAAAGAAGCCTTCGAAGATTTGGCGGGGCGACGACATCAGGGTTATAAAGCGACGTCGTCACGACCATTTTATTATATATACAAACTCAGTTTTAGGGGTTTTAAGTGTGGAATTCAGAGTAACTTTTAGGCAACGATTTATATCAGTTTTAGGGTCGATTTTAGGGTTCTTAAACCCTCTTATATCTACCTTAACTCCATGTTTTAATCAAGTGAAGATCCTTTATCCCTTTAAGCTTTTAATATGTCTTATTGTTTGATTAATTATTGTTCTTTGCTTTTTTTAACATGCTAGGCTAGATCTTATAGTGTTTGCTTATGATTGCATGGAAGTTAGTTTGTGAATCCTTTAATAATGCTTTTTTGTGAGTGAGTGGTGGCGTTTTAGTTCTAAAAAACTAGTTCTTAATTGATTGCGAACGACTCGTATAGGAACTATGTAGCATTGTAGAAAAGAATACCATCGTCAAACAATCTTTCATACTACAATTCCCTAATATGTTGATCTGACACCTTCACGTACTAGGGATTTTTATTATCTTACAGGGCACGTAATGTATCATCTTATAGCAGGCGCTTGTACAAATAGATTATTTCCATACCTACCTTACTTGTAGCTGTTGCCTCTACTGGAATGTTATTGAACATAGCTGGGAAGAGGAGATGGGGGCGGGAGGAATTCGTGTAATTGTTATGAGTAGGACAAATACTATACATAAATACTAATATTAAGTGTGATCATGCAATAGGATTAGGAGGATGCAAACTAGAGTAACATAGCATGATTAAGTATACATGTTTGTTTAACTATAACGAGTTTCAACACATTAGTTTAGATTTGTTGTGTTTTGATTAGTTATTGTTTCGGACTGGTGCCTGTGAAGCAAAACCGTTCTTTCAAAGCCCTCAGATATTGTATACGTGCCTAGCATTTCCTATTAATAATAAAAAACGATACAAAAAATAATCTTCTCTTAAAAACACTCTTATAGACGGCTTCGTAGTTACTTTTGTTCGAACCGGGAGTTTACTACACGTACGTGCTGAGTCATATACGTGACTGGAGAGACTCGATAACAGCCTCGAGGTCATGCCTATACTACACTACAAACGAGTAGGTACATCTTACTGTTAGGGTCGTTATGTATAAAGCCTGGTGACTTGCAACCTATGCTACATCCAAATTTGAGATGCACATGGGTTTTCGTATGAACTTAAATTTATAATTTGGACTTTTTATGTTCTTAGGATGTTTTGTCTAAATCCTAAAAGACAAAACTTTGACTTGAATAGTAGCAAGTTGGCTATCAGTTATACACATCAGATGTTACTTTTGAGTATTAGGTCAAGATTTTAATTTTATTGGGACTATGTGTGTGGGTTGATATTTTGAAATTATATATGTGTTTTGCATCAGAGGTATCTTTAACTAATGCTATGTATTAATTATTCATTATTGAAATAATGAAGATGCAATGGGAGACAGAGCTTCTAAATATCTTTATATGTACCTCGTACTGAATTTTTGTCCAGGTTTGTATTTTCAACTTATGTTGTTGTTGCAATGAAATGTGGAAATGAAACTGTCAAGGCTCTAAGAAGAGAGGTCCAAACATGGATAGCGTAGTTCATTTTTGGGTGCTTGAGTGTGGACCATGTCCGTACCCCCCACTCACACGAGGAACCCCCCCCACCAATATCATGGTTGGCTAATTTTTGATATTGAATTGATCGTTATCTACTGGATAACGCTGGCATTCTATATGACTAGTCCATAGGTCATCGGTGTACCTCGCTTAGTAATTTCATGACTTATAGCGAAAAAATAAAATAATGAAGTTACTCACTTCATATTTGTCTTATGCATTTTGGGGATGTATTGGTGAATGACTGATACTAGAACCCGGCCAACCAAGGCCTCACACACCCGGCCTTTATAATGCGACTCTGAAAGCTATTAAATGTCTTAATATATTGACGCTCCATTTATTCGGAGCGATCCCTCTTTTATGATATCAATGAGGCGTACCTGTGCCTACGCCCTGAGTATGACCTTACAAAGGAAATTTTTGTATAGCGTTTGATGTGTATGTGATTGATGAGAAAAAAAAGGATGGCCTCATACGGCGGGTCGTACTACAAAAGTTTTACAACCCACCTAGATAGTGTACTTAATTGTTGTAGTGTAGTATATGCAAGACTCGGGGGGTTATTATTGTTCTCTAGGGGAATCGTTTGGGTAGGCTCGTGATAACATCACATAGTTAATATATTTTAATATCAAATTCCCTATAAAAATGCTTACAAGTATGCTATTAATATATGAAAACGTTACTTAATTGTTAATATTCAGTTTTTAGGGACCAAGTGAGCATTTTAGCAAAAGACAAGGGATTTGGACAAGAAATGCACCTAAATTTTAAAGAGTACCATGGAAACTTTACGGCGTAAACACCCAGAGGGATTACGCGAAACGTTAAACTCTATTTTTATAACGAAGAAAGAAAGAAATGAGTCATCACACCCTTTACGGCGCAAAGAGTCTCCAAGATTATGCCGCAACATTCAAATCTACAAGAGATGATGTATCTGACTCAACATTACGACGTAACATATGCGACTGAGTTACGCCGTAACATCCTTTTATGCCTAGAGATTAGTGTATTAGTTAGCAAGGATACGGCGTACCATCCCATAGGGTTACGCCTGTAAACCTTTCGAAGCTATTAAGTTATCAGCTTTCATCCGGCTCATTCCATCATCACTCCACGCACCACCATTTCACAGGACGAGTTCTAGGGTGTGTGTGAACCAAACCCCTAAGGTTCGAAGCATTTCATCTGAAGGTCCAGGGGAAAAGCCACTAGCATACTTATTGTATTTAACCATTCAATTTCATTCTCTGTAAGAATTATGATGATTTAATCCATGTCTTTATTCATTAATTCTTGCATTGCTGTTACTATGAGCGGCTAAGCACTTTCAAGTGCTGGGCCTAAACCATTGTTTTGTAGTTGCTGTTGTTAATGATTTATGATTCTGTTTAATTATGGTTATGTTAGATATCCTTATAGCCTTTCATTTATCCCCATGTTTTGGTAGTATAGAGGGTGGCTTAGATCTTATTAATCCTGATATTAGACTTACCATATTGAACTTGGGATTAGTGGGGTACTAGGGTAGCTTGACATCTATCCCTAGTGTAGGAATTAAACAGATTACCGCCTTTGTCACATTAAATACTTAAAAAGCATTAGAAAAACTCTTTTCATAGAGGGTGTGTTTAGATAATGATGGTATTAAGGGGAGTTGGGGGGTTTCCCACTGCAAGCTTGGATGCCATGCTCGTGTGATCATAGGGGAATGTGGGATCGCAGAGTAAGCATATGACAGACCTTAAATGAAAATTCGGGTATGTCGACTTTCAGACCTGATAATGGACTTAATAATTGAAACATTGATAGGAAAATGTAATCATAGCATTGGTAATGAAATGGTTAGGTTAGCACGCCTTTCTCCCTGATATCTTCTATCTATTTATTTTATTGCATTTATTTTTTCGTAATTCTTAAAATCAATCTTAAAACCATTTTCAATCGTGACAACAATCAAATTAGAACTATTAAACCTTAGCTCTTGGGACGACCTCGGATTTACCAAGCACTATATACGACCGGGTTCTCTGCCGTTAGTGCGTGTATCGGTAATCGAGTTTTATAAATTTAAAACTTGGCAAAATATTATTTAAAACAAAATACGCATCAAGTTTTTGGCGTCGTTGTCGGGGAGCTAAGATTAGTTTTTATTTACCCTCTTTCTCGATCATGACTAGGAGTAGCAACACAAAGGTGTTCACTCTTTCGCTAACCCCGGAAGGAAATTTCAGTGTAGAAGATATCACGCCATTGGGTCCATAAAATTTTTCTTCTATTTTCTGAATCGTCAGAGAAACAGAGTTGGAAGATTTAAGTGATATCGACATCGAAACACTTATGTTGGAACAATATCTGGCTCTAAATCGTAATAACTCACAAGTAGGAGTAAAGAGACTCGAGATTGAAAAAAGCATCATTTTTGAAATTAAAAGTCAACTGTTAAGGGAATTGCTTGAGAACACCTTCTCTGGAGGAAAGACTGAAGATGCTATGGAACACTTACGAAAAATCTTAGAGATCGCTAGTTTATTCAACACACCTGGGATTTCGGGAAATGACATAATGCTGCGAATTTTTTCCCTTAATCTCTTCAGGAGTGCCAAGAGTGGTTGGGTAGAAACTCACATCTGATTTACTGAAAACGGGACGAGTTTTAAAACAAAGTCTTCATCAAATATTTGTCCACCTTCATAACCTTCAAACAAATAGAGGAATCATAATTTCGACAAGAAGAAGGCGAAACCCTCCCCTGTACAGGACATGGGAAGAGTGATTTAATGAACTCCACTTTAAGTGGCCCATCTCATTGATCTAAATGACTTTTAAAAAGATATTACTTTTTACAAAGCCTTAGCACTTCACTCACGTCAGATCTGGATTTTGTGGCTAAATTATAGGTGTTAGCTGCTATTAAAAGCTTTAGAGTCAATTCAGGATGAAAGTAATACCACTCGCATAGGATGGCACAAGGAGGAAAGTGATAATGCAACATCAAATAACTCTTTTTGTACTATCACTGAAAAACATAATGTCACACCCCAAATAGGGTCCCGTTCCGAATGTAGTGTTAGGGGCGTGACGTATCTAATATATCAAGTAACAATAGCATAAAGATATGACTCTAAGGTTACGTTTTAAAAATAAACAACGTTGCATAAATTTAAAATAATAATAAGTTTTACATCGACCAAATTTAAAAGATTCAAAGTTAAAAAATGCGGAAGCTTAAATAAGTTCAACGGTATTTAAGATAACATAGACGAAATCTGAAAACTGGTTCGGGCAATTAGACTTCATATAGATCAAGAAACGACAACCATGTATAGCACATGAGAAGCAAAACATGCTTAAACAACATAAAGTTGGTGAATTCATAGGTTTAGTTCAAATATTATCAGTGTAGACCACAAGATTTCAAAACGTATGTGACAGTTATAGGAGATACAACTTCACATAAAGAGGCATTTACATTGCACTAAGCTCATGACACATAGTGGAAAGTAGCATGTATATTTCCATATATTTCTTGCCCTTACAGGTGTCCGACCAAAGACCACCTAACTAGTTTCGACATGATATACATCCGTTGGCCTATACAGTCCGTCAAGTACCCGACTAGTAAGAATTACCAAACTTGGATGGGGGTTATTAGTCCCAATAGATTTATTTATTCACTCGCGCTTACTTAACCAGCCAATCGGTTAAAGGTAATTAACGGTTCATAATAATTCAGGCAATAGTGGCCTAAATGCTACTTAGGCAACACGTAAACGGGGAAATTCTCACGTATAGTACTTGTGTCCAGTTTTAAAAGCAAGCAATGTTTCTCACCCTAAGTTATAAAATATTTATTCAAAACGAGAAAAGAGTGGAGCTATAAACTCACCTTAAGCAAGTAATGGATCAAAAGAAATCAATCAAGTGAACACGAATCACACGGTCCTAGCGATAACCTAGCATATAGTTGTTGTTTAAGAATGATGTACAGCGAAATAACTCTTTGAGCAAAGACTGGTCATCCGAACATGAGTAGACAAGGCATATTATTTCAAAATATACTTTCTGAAATTATAAGTTTTTAACAAGTCTCGACACTTTAACAATTCTTGAAAATATTTCGTCTTTTAGTGTATTTCGTCTTTTAGGGTATTTTGTCTTTTAGGGTATTTTCATCTTTTAGGATATTTTCCCTTTTATTTGACCCAACTCGTAAAATATCCATTTTATAAAAACTACACCTCTATTGACCTGCAAAAATATCCGACAACTAACTAAATCACGTTTCAACATTTATTAAGTTTACAAATGTGACGAATAAGTTTTAGAACACTAAGTCTGAGTCACATAGGGTTCGAACCATATGGACTCCAAAAAGATCAACCCGATCGATTTTTGACAACACCGCAAATATCATAACAAATCCATTCTAAACCTAACCCCATCGACTTTCAATTCACGCTTTCAACAAAACCAATATCTAACTTAATCCCTTCATCAACAACATTTAAACTTACTATATGCGATAATCTCAAATAAATGATATAGCCGTAATAACAACACTATATATATATATATATATATATATATATATATATATATATATATATATATATCTCAAAATGATCACAATAAACTTTTAGACACAAAAGTACAACTATTTTTTATGTTCTTCCATTGGTGTTTGAAAATATTTAAAACTTAAGACTTGTAGTTTTATAAAAAAAATTATAACGACTTTCACAGCGATCCGTTTTGTACACCTTGTTCGG
>BQNB010060002.1:0-37093 GCA_026074375.1 Tanacetum coccineum | reverse complement strand
TTTATAAAAGAAAAAGAGAAAAATAAACCACAAGGGCTGGTTTTGCAAATAGCTTAAACTTTCTTTATTTCTTTTAAGTTAAAACAGCAGGGACCAAAACTGCCATAACCAAAACCTTCTTTGTTTCCCTTTTCTTATAAAACTAGAGGGGCCAATTGTGTTAATTCCTAAACTATCTTATAACTAAAAAAAAAACGGGCTAAATAGAATAGAAAGAGAGAAAGAGTGGGGGGGCTAAAGTTGCCTCTTCCCCAAAGAATACGTTTAAACCCTGTAACCAACTGTGTACTCCCCCCCACTTGGCGCCAAAACCATACCAGCCACTTCCCCACGTTTTCTTGCAATACCACTCTCCCAAGTACCCTTACAGCTCACCCCATACCCTTCCCCACTCCCCATTACCCCTATAACCTCTCCCCTGGCACAATCACTCAAACCAAAGCCCCCATCAATGGCTGAGATGAAGTCAAACCAAAGAAAGGGCTGGGATTGCTTGGATTACTTCCTACTCTCACAACAAACACTTCCCAAGTCAAAGAGAAGGAAGAGGGCTAGTATAAAAGAGCCAAGAGCAAGCCGACTACAACACACCACATTACACCCTGTTTTTAGTTTAAAATATTTTTTATTTAAGTCTTCTTAGCATTAGTGTTGTAACTCAGTTCTATTCAAAAAGTTATGTTGTAATTTATTCAATTTTAATCAAAGTTTGAAGGAGTTTATTTACAAATTTGCAAGTCACCACTACTGTCGAAATTATAAGCCTTCTAATTCTGTTTAAACTCATGTAAGAGTGTGTTAAAGTGATCAAACCTCACTTATAATTACATTTCTAAGCTTTCCTTTCACTAAAATCAGTTAAAAAAGGTTTTCTATAAAAATAAGGGGGTGTTTGGTTTAGTGGTAAAATGGGTCATATGGGTGTTGGTTATGGGTCAAGTGCACTCAGCCACTTTTGGCTGAGTGTGTAGGGTTCATTAAACCTTTTTAACCCCTAGTTTTAGTTTAAAAATAGTTTTTTATATCCCTTTTGCTTTCTGTCAAAATTTGGATAAGCAAACTTGAGCTTAAGTGCTCAAGCTGCATAAGCAGCTTAAGAACACTTTTGTTGTGCTCTTTGTTATAGTTTTTAGCCATTTACTAACCCCCCTTGTTCTGTCTTTGGCTTGACCAAGTATTTGTCAAGTTTAGCTTTGCCACATTTTTTAGAACCCTCAATTTTAAGTCCCAATATCAGCTTGTTTAAGCTCACTTTAATAGCTAATATTTTGGAAATAAGCTCTCTCACCACCCCTTTTAATCTGTTTTTACTTTGTTTTGGCTAAAAAGCTCTTGTGAGCTTATTGTGTTAAGCTAAAAAAGCCTTTAAGCCACTGCATAACCTCCCCTGGTGCTGAGCACCAGGGTTAAGCCCAATTTTTCTAGCTTATTTTAAACATAGCCTTAGGACCTTAGTGATTTTTAATGTAGCTTATAGGTGTCCCTCTTAGGTTTAGCAGCTTAAATTAATTAGAATGCTTATTTAGTTAGCTTAATATTAGCTTAAAAGTCCTCTTTTTCTGTCTTTTATATAAAACTGTTACATAGCTTGTTTCTGTTTTAGCTTATTTTAGGGCTTATTCTTAGTGACCTTAGCTTATTTAGGACACCCTTAGCCTAGTGACTTATCCCCCTAGCTTTCTAGCTTATTTTGTAGCTTAAATCCCAAAAAGAAAAGCTAAATAAGCTGTTAAGCTTATTTAGCCACTGCAGTTTCAAAAAGCTAAGTTTCTAGCTTATTTAGTTCAATTCAGCTTATGTGCTTGTTATGAAAAATGTTCCCTATAAGCCCCTGAATAAGTTTGCTTTTTTAAGTTTTGGCTAATAAGCTTGTTGGACCCACTTTGCAAATCGGGGTCCACTTCAGGGACCACTTGTGTAATTTCCAAATTAATTGTTGTCTTTGTTAGTACCTATTGTTAATTGCTCATTACTCTGTTAGTCCTCATTCCTTTTCACTGTTAGTCCCTTAGTTAACTTTAGTTAGTTTTATTTAATTTAATTAATTAAATTAGGTTTAATTTTAATTAGTTTAATTACTTTAATTATAAACAGTAAAATTTGGGCATTTTTATATTTTTAGAATTGTTAACTTTTTCTTTATTTAATTTTATTTTTTCAGAATTTTTATAACTTTTATTTTTTGTCTTTTTCTATTTTCTTAGTTTTAATTAGTTTTTAATCTTTAAAAATTCATAAAAAATCCAAAAATTAATAAAAAAATATTTTTCTTTTTTATAAAATTTTCTTTTGTCATTTAGTGTCTAGGAAAAATATAAAATTTAGTGTAGGCTTAATTTTTCTTAAATTTCAGTCTTAGACCCGTTTTACCGGGTGCGTTTTACCGTTTCTTTTCGTTTTACATTCAAACGACCTCCGTTTTAGTTCTAGTTTTCTTTATTTTTCAAATTAAGTTAATTAGAATTTAATTTTAATTTTTAATTTAATTTAGCATTTATTTTCTTAATTTTTAGTATTTAGGTTTCCCGATACCTGATTCTGTTCCCCGTATTTTAGTATAGATTTAATTTTAGGATTTCCCTATAACTAATTTTGTTTCCCGTAGTTTTTAAGATCCCCATTTCCTATATCTGTTTCCCGTAGATTAAATTAGGTTTTATTTAATTAATTTTAGCTATATCAGTGTTTCCATCATATCTAAATATTCTCCATCATTCAATTTCTCATCAAACCAGGATTACTTTCAATTGCAGCCTCGTTGGGACATACGACCCGGGAATATCTCTTCCGGAATCTTTTTATAATTGATTCTTATATATTTAATCTCTTTGTGTAGATTTTGACCTTTTGCCTTGGTTAAGGGCATTTGGTTGAGATTTGCATTTGTGTTATTTTATATGTGTACTATTTGACGAATCAGGGATCTACCCAAGGACAATCCACCAGTTAGTGTAGAAGCCCTAGGTAAGATTACAAAAGGAGCATTATGAGAATAAGGGAATAGTACGGATTGAGATAGAGCTAGTACTGGAACATACCCAACAAGGTATTAGTAATGAAGTCTCGGTAAGTACTGAAGGGGTTGAAGAATAAAAAAGAAATGTTAAGATAAAGGGTGAAAAGAAAGAAGCCCTCCTTAAACATTAGGCAGAAACTGGGTCACTGCATATGTTGTCAAAATCACATGGTTGATTGCTGACATTGAAGACAAGTATCATGGACCCAGTGATATGCTACACGACCCTCCCTAGCCACTCAAGATCCCTCAAAGGATTCTTGTTTCATTTCTCACAGAGATTAATACATTTCTATCATCTCTCTCACTCCAAGTTAGATGATATTGAAAAGGTGGCAGTCCGCTCCAGCCTCCGACTACTAAAACCAAAAAGTGCACTATAAAGTCTAGAGCCATGTGATCATTTATAAATCTCGTTAGGACATGAATACAAACTATGCTTGGTCACCACACACTGTGATTACAAGTAAGATTTTAAGAGTCCTACGCATTATCCTCGTGGTATTGCCAGAACATCCGAGTGATACGAAAGTACTCAGAATGAAGATGGAAATCCTTCTCGACCTAACATCAAACAAGCTCTTGGTAGGTGACATGTGAGATCCACTATGGATCAAACTTATGACAAATAGAAAGCAACAATGGTGCGATTCTTTATGAATCAAACTTGTTCCAGGCAGTGAATTGACGAATAGTTTTTGAAAAACCTTTCGATGTGCTCAACAACTGATTTTCGAGCACATTGACTGTGTATATCTTTCAAAACAAATGTATTTTTGATGAAATTTGATTTTATGATATAAAACCATCGATGTGTCACAAAAACTCTTTTCTGAGTGACACACGATTGACTTTTAAATCAATTTTTAATTAATCAGTGGGTTTTCAATTCACTGGTTCACTCACTCTGTGCTTTGTCTATTTGAGACGCTCCTGTTTGAGAACGGCTAGCGCAGCTGCGAAGCTACATCTTGACCGGGTACACTACCCGTTAAAGTGTTGTCTTTAGGTTTTTTGGCTAAATATAAATGTAAAACTTGATAATCACTAAATATACACCACACGATGACACATCAGTGGTTAAGATACCACCTCTATGGTTGCTCACACAAACACGTCAACTAAATGCGCCCGGAATGCTAGCCGTGCTTCACGTAAACCCAAACAACAATTGTAACAACTTGACTATGGAATCAAAACCAAAACAAGCACAAGAACCTGATCCGAGAACCAAGAACCAACAACCCAGTTCTGCCCGATATCTTCTGTATCACCTAAGAACAAAACCTGTTCTGTCCGATATCGGACAACACTTATCCGATGACTTCCTGAGGTTTACCTGAGAATGATCAGAACAATAAACCCAATTGTTTCTATAAGCTTTCACGCTTTGACAGCTTATAAAACAAAGAACAGAACCTCCTGGAATACTTATGGGATTGAAACACAGTTTGTATTCTTCCTTGAAGATCACCGAAAACCAATTAGCAAGTAAAAAGGTAACCAAAATTAATTAAACCCTAGTTAGGGTTTAATGGTGATCGGCTACTTTGGAGAGGGAAGGAAAACAATCTGTTGTGTTTTTTTGTTAATGTTGTTAGTCGTCTATTATGAGCTTAAGGGTGGAGTATTTATAGCATCTATCCCTTAACTCATGATAAGACCTAAAGACTTCAAGTTTAAGTCTTATCACAACTCTACCTTTCCTCTCTTATCTCAAAAACAAATCTAGACACCCTCTTGAATCCTTATTGCAGCCGGCCTCCATTAGGACAACTATTAGGATTTATGTCTAGTTGTTTTCTCATTCTTTGGTTTACAAATAGAAGCTTATGTGAAGTTAAAACGCACTCTAAGTGTTTAAAGTGTGTGCCCCCAATAGGCTCACACATTTTTAGTCGTATAGGTGCATATCCAACTACTATAATCCAACACTCACACACCCTCTCTTTGTGAAGAGAGGATTCTTATATAGCCTTTAGGCCGGCCATGGGCCTTCTTGTGGGCTTTTATAGGCCGGTTTTGAACTTTACAATATTTAGCCTAACGAACTAGCTTATCGGACTAACTATTACACGCTAACCATATGTCTATCTATTACAAGACTCGTGAAATCGATAATGATCATCACTTCACTAAACTATTAATGCTAACAATCTCCCCCTAAGGGGCGATCATTGAGATCTCTCTTAGACTACAATAATGATCAACACTTTTAATGCTAACATGATGTTTAGGAGCCTATGTTGGAATGTTGGGGGGACAAGAAGTACAATAAGTACAAGGAAGGAACATTGTGTAAAGGAATGCGAGTTGTCTCATATAGGTGTGTTTTGGGGAAGGTTTAAGTGAGGAAGGTTTAAGCTTTATAGTGAGGCAGGTTTAAGTGATGAGGATGATGAAGGTGATAATTAAAGGATTGATTGGGTTGATAATCACATTGCCATAAGAAAGAAAAGAGATGGGCAATGATGGTTATGGAATGGTTTAGGGAAGGAATATTTAGAGTGTGTGTAAGTTGTGAATAATCATTTGTTGGGTATGAGGGATTAACAAATAATTAGGAGAATGTTTGGAGGAGAGTATGGTGTAGGAAACATGTGATGAATACATGTAGGAGTTTGTAAATCATTTATATAAAAAGGTAGGAATGTTCAAAGTAAGATTAACCTTCAATTTTCACAAACTCAATTAGTCATCTAGACTTTAATCCATGATTATTAACAATGGATTTGATCACTAATCATCTTGATGCAAACAAGCTAAGTGATTCCATCTCAAGTAAAGCATACCCTATAACGGGAAATGATGCGTTTATGCAAAGTGACCTTTGACTTAGTTTGACCAATAAGGGAGTAAAACCCATTACATGATTAACAACAACGGAAATCCAGATTAAGGTCAAAGTACTTTCATTTGATGGTATGTTGAAAGTATATTCATACTAGGTTTAGAAAGAAGTTTTGGCCTTGGCTAGAGGTTTGATAAAAAGTTTGAGATGGTGTTTTGTTAAAAACGAGAGGATTTGTCTTTGCTCCTCTCTAAGTCTAAACCTTATATGGAGTGTTCCCAAATGCTCAAGTATTATGTACATACCTTTATTGAAGTTTCCACATGTGTCGGGTAAGAATAAAGATGACAAAACAAAATCCGCAAAATCATGATAGCCCCTGGTACGCTAACCTACGCGTTGACGCGTCGTTGGCGTGCCAGGAGTAAACTCCTGGTTTTTAGAATTTTAGCTATCATTTGTTATTTTAAGTGTTGCGAACATTTATTTGTCATCATTGAAATATAAAGGAGATCCTAGTCAATGTTGCACCAACATAACTAGTGGGGAAGAATGAATGTCAAAGGTCTTACAACAGAAAACAAGGGAATTTTCTATGATTCATTTATATGTAGCACATGGAGAGGAAGAAAAGCCTAACCTCTAAATTTAGATTCTTAACAGAAAATCTTCTTCAACTTCGGATATGCAATACCTACTGAATGAGTATCAAGACATATTTCAAGATCCAAAAAGGATGCCTCCTTTTAGAAAGGGTTTTAATCATAAGATTTTACTTAAAGAAGGATCTAATCCTATCAACTTAAGACCTTATAAGTACCCTCTACTTCAAAAAGATGTAATTGAGAAACTTACACAAGAGTTTTTGGAACAAGGGTTCATTTAAACTAGCAATAGTGCTTTTGCTACTCTTATGGTGTTGGTTAAAAAGAAGGATGGAGGATGGCGGATGGCGGATTTATGTAGATTATCGGTCGCTAAACAAGTCCATAATTTCGGATAGATTTCCGATTCCAATGATGGAAGATCTATTGGATGACCTTCATGGTACTAAATACTTCCCTAAAATCGACCTAAAATATGGATACTATTAAATAAGGATGAAAGCTAATGATGTGCATAAAACAACCTTCAGGACTTACTGTGGCCATTATGAGTTTTTGGTGATGCCTTTTGGGCTCAGCAATGTACCTTCCACCTTTCAAAACCTTATGAACAACATTTTTAAAGCCTATCTTAGAAAATTCATATTTGGTTTTTTTGATGATATATTGGTATACAGTCCGGATTGGTCTTCACATCTGCAACACTTGAACATTGTTTTTAACATACTGATAAAGAATTCACTGTTAGCAAAATTGAGCAAGTGTAACTTTGGGGTGCTTTAAATAGTGTGGCCACTGATCCAAGGAATATAAAAGTGGTAACTGAATGGCCAACTCTAACCAATCTAAAATAACTAAGGGGATTTATAGGATTAACAGGTTATTATAGGAGGTTTGTGAAGAACTATGGGAATTTAGCCAGACCTCTAACATAATTTCTCAATAAGGATGCTTTTAAATGGAGTGAAGAAGCTGAACATGCCTTTTAAGAACTTAAAGAAGTAATGAGTACACCCCCAGTTTTAGCTCTACCTGATTTCAATGCCACATTTACTATAGAAGCTGATGCTTCAGGGCAAGGGATTCGAGTGGTTTTAATGCAATCAGGTCACCCCATAACATACATAAGTAAGGCACTCTCTCCTAAAAACTTATTACTTTTAACCTACGAAAGAGAGGTCTTAGCCATTATACATGCAACTCAGAAATGAAGTCAGTATTAACTAGATAGACATTTCATAATAAAAACTGATCAAGATAGTCTTAAACATCTACTGGAAAACAAACTTTCTACTCCCTTCCAACAAAAATGGATTTCTAAACTACTTGGGTTTGACTATGAAATCATGTATAAATGGGGGGCTGAAAACAAAGTCGTTGATGCTTTATCTAGAATCACTGGTGGGGAATTACTACAACTTACTTTAGAAGTCATTCACTTTAATTTATGGTCTCTAATAAAGAAAGTGTGTGAAGAAGACAATGGTATGCAAAAAATTATCAGTGAGTTGAGTCAGAATCCCAAATCCCACCCAATGTATAGCTAGAAAAATCAAGAACTTAGAAGAAAGGGTAAATTAGTGATATGAAGTTCAACAAGCCTAAAGAAGAAAATTTTAAACTGGATGCATGGCTCTTTCCAAGTTGCACATTCAGGGGTTAATGCAACTTTAAAAAGAGTTTCAAGTTTATTTTATTAGCCTTATCTTAGAACTAAAGTAGAAGATTACATCAGGTAGTGCACGGTATGTCAACAATTTAAAGCGGATTTAGCTGCTTCGCCTGGATTACTACAACCATTGCCAATCTCAAAGGCCATATGGGAAGACATATCCATGGATTTCATTGAGGGTCTACCCCTTTCAGTAAGTAAGAGTGTCATCATGGTCGTTGTTGATAGATTAAGCAAGTATGGCCACTTCATAGTCGTTAAACACCCTTTCACTACTGTAGACATTGCTCAAATATTTCTTGATCATATATTTAAACTTCATGGATTTTTGAAGTCAATCATCTCAAACAGGGACAAAGTCTTTCTTAGCAATTTCTAGAAGGAGTTACTTAGAGTACAGGGAATTAAACATAATTTATCTATCGCTTACCACCCTTAAAGTGATGGTCAAACAAAAGTTCCTTAATAGGTGTTTGGAAGGATACTTGAGGTGTATAAGTTCTTCTAAACCAAATTATTAGGCAAAATGGCTACTTTTAGCAAAGTATTGGTATAATACTACTTACCACTCTGCTATAAAGCATACACCTTTTGAGGTTGTATATAGACAAGCACCGCCCATTCACTTGCCATTTTTACCTAGAGAAATTAATTTGAAGGTTGTGGATAGAAGTTTATTGGCCAGAGAACAAACCATTCAGCTTTTGAAATACAATCTGATGAAGGCTCAAAATATAATGAAACAAATGGTAGATCAACATAGGACTGAAAGGGTATTCCAGGTTGATGATTGGGTTTACCTTAAACTCCAACCATATAGGCAAACAATAGTGGAAGCTAGAACAAATCAAAAGTTAGCTCCTAAGTACTATGGTCCATATTAGATTCTAGCAAAAGTTAGAATAGTTGCCTACACCCTAAAAACTACCCTTACTTCCACCATTCACCCCACCTTTCATGTTTCACTCTTGAAAAAATTCCATGGCACCAACCCTTAATTTACTCATCCACCTGATTACCAATTTGTTGCTATATTCCTAAGAATTCAAACAAATTAGTTAAGAAGCAAAATAAAACTCACGTGGAATGGTTGATTTAATGGGAACACTATAGAGAGGAAGAATCTACATGGGAGTCAACTAAGAAGATAAGCAGTCAATTTCTAAAATTTGATCCTTGACGTCAAGGATCAACTTGAGCACGGAGGATTGTTACATGTCTATTTCCTTATTTTACTATTTAGTCCTTTTTAATGTCTTTATGCTATGTATGCATAGTCCTTGAAACCTTAGGGTGGTAAAGTGGCTTGATAAGAACTTCCTATGTGCATAATAGGGAAATTTAGTCATGTAATGAGCTCATTATCAGATCTATGAATAATATACAACAACTTTCATGCTACGGTCATTGTAAACACAGCAGGTTTTACAACTCCCTAGGCAGAGTACCTAAGCATTGCAGTGTAGTATAGCAAGGACTCGGGGGTTGTTATCGTTCTCCAGGGGAATAGCGTGTGAAGGCTCGAACCAAACCTAACTAAGATCTAAGGGATTGAAAGAAGATTATTTTTTCTATTTTTATTTTTGTAGAAAGCTAGTAAAATTCTGGTTTTAAGAGGGGGTTTTGGTTTTAAACTAATTAAACTAAAATTAAATCTAAACTACTTTGGTGGAAACTCAATAGGTAAACAAACATATTTACTTAATCATGCACTAATCCTTAGTTAGCTTCTCCTAATCCTATTGCTTTGTCACACTTGTGATGATCTGTGTAAGTATTTCCTAGGTCATGAACGAATTACACGAATCCACCGTCTATATAATATTTCGTTAAGGCAATGCACAAGTAAGGTAGTATGAAGATTATTACAAGGCCCCTAAGAGTACATTACATGCATTAAAACACTTAAGAGGGATCAACCATATTAGGGGTAAGGTAGTATAAAGACTGTTACCGATGGTTCCTTTCTACACAATCGCGTTTTCCTAGACGTCTATGCTAATGTAATATTTTATAGCCAGTTTTCTAAAGCCTAACGTGCACATCCATCACAAGAAGCAATATTAAGATGATCTACAAACTAAGTTTCATGCAGTTATAAGTAAATACTAATAGATCTAGCCTTGCATGTTTAAGAGAAGCGAAGAACAGTTATCAATCAAACAACACATAGACATATTAAAAGATTGAGAGATAAAGGACCTCACTTGATTAAAACATGAGTTAAAGGCTGCCACAAGAGGGTTTTTAAACCCTAAAAACGACCCTAACAGCTGCTAAGCTTGAACCCTAAGTATAAAGTTCGTATCCTAAAAGTTTCACACTTAAAACACAAAAAATGACTTTGTATATATAGAAAATAGGCCGCGACGGCGTCGCTTTATAATCCTGACGCCGCCGCTTCGCAGAGTCTTGTAGGGCTTTATTGAGGCGGTTACGTTCCGACGCCTTCACAAGAATCTTGACGCTGTCTCTTTGTAATCCTGACGGCGTCGCCTAGGGGTGTTAACAATCTGAGCCGAGCCGAATTTTGACCTAAACGAGCTAAGCTCATTTATTAACTACTCGGCTAAATTTTTATAAATTGGCTCGAGCTCAAACTTGATTATTTTGTTGTTGTTCGAGCTCGAGCTCAAAGCTCGTTTAAAATTTCAAACTTTTTTGTGTACTTCCTAGGAGTGTTAAGGATTCGATCCCGAGCCAAGTTCCAAGATATTCAAGATTAGCTTGATTATCTATTGCTCTGTTTGAGCTTAACTTGAGCTCGAATAATTTCTCAATATAATACTTAAACTCAAGCTCGATTATCTTTTAATTGCTCGAACTGGATGCTGGTTTGTTAAATCAAGCTCAACAATACACGTTTATATTTTTATTTTTAACTTTCTCAAAGAATAGTAAAAGCTCCCATGCTTTCACTATTAAATGAATAAAAAGTGAGTATGAGCTAATCTAATAAACACACCTGTTTTTCACTTTATACCAGTATTCATTTGCTAGTTTTATTTCCTCCACCGATGTGGGATGTAAACATGTAATTTTGATTTCTCGTTCATTTTTCTACTTTCACATACAAGAACATCTTGGATGAAATAATTTATAAGTAATGATCATCATATGAGGTGTCATTTTATACACTATTTCATGGTTATTTAACCCCTTAAATCAAGCAAATATGCCCAGATTATGTGCTTAATCAGGTTTTTAGCACTTGGATGGCATTAGGACGAAATACACGTGACTTGGGCTTATTTGGAGAAGAAACGAACAAGACTACGGACCTACGCCAAATCTCTTAAAGAATTGTGCATACACAGCGTGGAGATGGCGTCGCAGGCATAAAGCAACGCCGTCGCGATCTATCTAGTGACGGCGTCAGGACGTAATCGAATCATATCAGACCTAGAAGATTCTATCCCGTGACGGTGTCGCGACCACAACTGGACGCCGTCGCGATTATTTCTCTATATATTTTAAGCCAAATTTAGGGTTTTAAGTGTGTAACTTTGTATAACTTTTTGGGAGCCGAACCCTGAGTATTTTGTTAGTTTTTAGGTCGACTTTAGGGCCTCAAAATCCTATTGTAACTGACCTTGATCTATGTTTTAATCAAGTAAGATTATCTATCTTTAATCATTTAATATGTCTATGTGTTGTTTGATTAATCT
The DNA here is from genome assembly GCA_026074375.1 of Tanacetum coccineum. Classification (NCBI taxonomy): domain Eukaryota; kingdom Viridiplantae; phylum Streptophyta; class Magnoliopsida; order Asterales; family Asteraceae; genus Tanacetum; species Tanacetum coccineum. The sequence goes on along the minus strand of BQNB010060002.1, from coordinate 25,341 downwards.
ATGTTCTTGCTTTCTTTATAACATGTTAGGCTAAACCCTCTTTTATATTTGCTTATGATTGCATGAAAGTTGGATCGTAGATCCTTTTACTGTTGCTTATTGTGATGAATGTGTGCGTTAGGCTTTAGAAAACTAGCCATAAGATATTAAATTGTCATAGATGTTTAGGGAAACGTGAGTGTGTAGAAAGGATACTATCGGTAACAGTCTTCATACTACCTTACCCCTAATATGGTTGACCCCTCTTAAGATATTTCAATTTCATTTAATTTACTCTTAAGGGCCTTGTAATAGTATTTATACTACCTTACTTATGCGTTGCCTTAACGCAATAATAAATAGAAGGCGGGTTCGTGTAATTCGTTCATGACTTAGAAAATACTTACACAGATCATCACGAGTGTGACAAGGCAACATGATTAGGAGAAACAATCTAATGAGTAATGCATGATTAAGCAAATACATCATTTTATCATAAAGTTATCGCCAGTAGTTTAGATCATAATTAGTTTATTAATTAGTTAAACAAACCAACCTCTCAAAACTATTGATTTACCTGCTTTCTATAAAATATAAAAATACAAAAAGAATCTCCTTTCAATCCCGTAGATCTCGCTTAAGCTCTGTTCGAGCCTTCCTAACCTATTCCTCTAGAGAACGATAACAACCCTCGAGTCTTGCCTATACTACACTGCAACGATTAGGTGCACTACCTAGGGAGTTGTAAAACTTCGTGTAGAAGTCCTACAACTACCGCACATCAAGTTTTTGGCTTCGCTGTGTGGGATAGTTACGTTTCGAACTTAGTTTAGCTTAGTTCTACTCGCTTGAATCCTTTTAAGTAAGATTTTATTTTCGTTATTATCTTTCATGTAGTCTATCTTTTCTTTGTGCCTTTTGTCTATAACTCTTTCGTTCACCATCATGATGTATGAAAGACCACCTACCACACCCTTTCAAAACCCACCATAAACCACAACCTTCCCATTCCAAAGATATACCTTGGTGTTCCAACAACATCAAGATGAATCTATCTACAATGCATGGACTCGTTTCAAAAACTTAATCCAAAGAGTCCCTCACCATGGCCTTGATCTATGGTCCCTTACTCAATTATTTTATGATCATGTCGACGACTATACTCGAACAGACCTTGACTTTGCAGCAGATGTGAACCTTAGGGAATTAAGTGGTGAAGAAGCATGAGAAGCCATAGAAAATTTTGCCCAAGGCCAAAAAGAATGGGACAACCCACCAAACATTATTTCTGAACAAGTATTATCAAATTTGAAGGCTCAAGCAAAAAGACTGTTTGGAAATGAGAATGTTTGGGTTGAGATGCATAGGGGTATAGCATGAGATTAGGTGGAAAATCCAAACCCACAAAGTACCTCACAAGTCCTCCCATCATTTGAGGGATACACACCACCCGTGACTCACCCAGAAGAAGTAGAAGAGACAATAGGAATCCCGATGGAGGTAGAACCTTTACATAAACCACAACTAGAGGATTTAGGCTTGAATACTTGTAATCATGACATTCCTCTTAGTTCTAAGGAAGTTCCTAGTTTTGATGAACCAGAACCTCAACCATAACCTTTACTTAATTGTCCACCCTTAGATGTAAGTCTAGGAAACGAAAGAGGCCTCAAACCACCCATCAAACCACATAGTCTGGATAGTTTTAAGATGAAAGAAGTAGACCATTTGACCATTCACACACCGCCTTTACCTCATGTGGCGTCTTCTTTCCACCCTAAGGATACGTATTGCTATTATCACCCATGCACTGATGATCCTAAGAAACATTATGGATTTAAACCAGGTTTATTAGGACAAAGGGGACCCCTAGGTGTTGATTTTTCGAATATGGAGATGATAAAAAATGATTGGGAATTAGAATCTAAGGAAGTTTCTTTTCTAGGAAGAGGACTTAATTCACCATCCACATAAAGCATCCTTATTTGCTAATTATAATCTATCTTAGGAATTAAAGCAATGGTGATCTTGTTAAACCCTAGCTCATAGAGACTTTACTCACTTACTGCTTAATGAAATTTATACTCTAGTAGTCCACTTGTCTAACTATCCAATGGAATCAAAACATTACTTTGTTTGAATATCTAGATTCACCTACAGTTAACATGTTCAATAAACCAAAGTAGTTTCCGTTAACTATTTAAGAAGCCAGAGAGCATATCCTAAGCACGATTTTAGAAGGACAATACTTGTGATCCTATGATTCTAGATGTATAAATCAATATATGGAGAGCTATCCTAGCATCTAGATTACTTGGTCCGTATCACTAGATCCAGTTGAATGATAGGTCGCATACAAAAGCACATAAACAAGTATAAATTGATAAACATAAACAAGCGTTCAACGATAAATTAAGCAATCGAGATATAAACAAAACCAAACATTCAGATCTTCATAATAACGGCTAATACCCGAAGGTATTAGCCTTCAAACATCATAATTAATACAATAGTAATTGTTTTAGCCAAGGTAAACTAACCGAGTTAACGAATGATACCAAAAACTGAACGATTACAAAAGTATAAGAATTTACACATGTCCTATCTATTGATTGGAATGCGTTTCAATACTCTTCTAGCTCTTTTCTCCTTCGAAAATCAACTTTTTGGTTTAGGATCCGAGAATATAATTTAACACACTTAAAACTCGTTTTGGAGTTTTCTATTTATACTGTCTGGAAGTCGGTTCGATACGGCGTATTGGAGTTTCTTGGAGTAGGGACCACGTTTGATATCTTTCAGAATCTTCACATACAATATCTTCAATACGGCATATTAATCTTCTCTGGATACGGCGTATTGAGCTTGTTTCCTTTATGGTCTTTTGGTAAGTGCAGGCACGGATACGCCATATCTTCCTTGATGGATACGGCGTATTGGTTGTCAGAATCAGTAATCTTCAAAATATCTTCATTTAATCTCTAGAATGCGCGACCTTTTGCTAATATTCCACCAACCAAAAGGGTTACTCATAATTACTGTAATTCTCAAATATAAACGATTAAGTAACAATTCTTTGAAATAATTATACAAAATAGGTTAAATACATGGGATAAATGATGCTATAAAATAAACGTTATTTGATTTCATCACCATCATTTGAGGAAAACATGTTGCCCGTGACTTATCCGGATGAAGTAGAAGAGATTATCGGAATCCCAGTTGAGGTAGAACCTTTAGACGAAACACCACTAGAGGATTTAGGCTTGAATACTTGTAATCATGACATTCCTCTTAGTTCTAGGGAAATTCCTAGTTTTGATAAACGGAGCCTCAACCAAAGCCCTTACCTAATTGTCCATCCTTAGATATAAGTTTAGGAGAAGAAAGAGGCCCCGAACCACCCATCAAACCAAATAGTCTGGTAGTTTTAGGATGAAGGTAGTTGATGAATTAACAATTCATACACCGCCTTCACCTCAGGTGGTGTCTTTCTACCCTAGGGATGTGTATTTCTATTATCACCTATGTCTAGATGACCCTAAAAAACATTATGGATTTAAACCGGGTTTACAAGGACATAGTGGATCCCTAGGTGTTGATTTTTCAAAATTGGAGATGATAGAAGATGATTGGGAATTAAAATTTAAAGAAGTTTATTTTCTAGGAAGAGGACTTAACTCACCCATTAGGCCAAAAGAAGTAAGAAGGTTAGGATTAAAGAAACATACCATTTGGAGCACATAATTCAACAACCAATTTTTCAGCATGTGGCCCCCTCTCACCATAATGGTGTGTACCGTTACTATCACCCGCACTTGAACTCAAGTGTAGGGGAACCCTCCCCTTTATCTGTTAAATAAGGGTAGAGTCAGGCTCGTGACTCGAACAAAAACAAGCGCTTTTTGGAGGGCAATCCAATGTTTATTTTTTCGCATACTAGGAGTATATTGTGTTTTAATTCTTTTCATTAATTCTTTTATGTTTGAATTCATCATTTTGTAATCATGCTTTGCTTTATTTTTAACCTCGTCTTAATTTCAATCAAAGGTATTTTGCAACAAAATAAGTGTAGGGGAAATATCCGATTTTTAAGAACCAATTCAAACATATTAAATAAATTGTTTAGATTAATTCGCGTTAGTTTCGAGTCATATGATGGTATTGACTAATCTCAGGTTTCATGCAGTAATTCATACAGGAAATAACTTATATAATCGCGTGTAGGAAGTTTGTCAAAGAAAACGAAAATAAAATTTTGCTCAGAGGCTGGAGACTGCGTCAGGATTTATCCTGACGGCGTCGTCAACCCAACTACAAGAAAATTCGAAATTATTCAAGTATTTTCGAAAAATAGTTTGCACAACATTTAAAATTTGTAATTCTTTTATAAACCTGCATAAACCTATGATTACATCATTACTCTCATCCTATCTTTACTGCTTTCAGAGAGTCAAAACCCTAAACTCTCATTGTATATATCTATCCTGCCGATTTTATGTTTGGTGTAGTTATCTTTGTCTTTGATTATAGGTTATATTTGATGAGAAGAAGCTTGGAAATTCTTAGGAAGTTTCATTGGATGATTCTTAGAGGATGATTTAACCAGTTATCGCATGTTTCTTCTCCATTATTAAGCAAACCAGAGGAGTACTAGTTTCTTTCACTTGTTTTCTTTTCCCTTTATTCGTTTTTACGAGTACTTCTATAGGACATTAGGGATAATGTTCAACTGAAGTGTAGGGGGAAAATAAGCCTTAGAAACTATTCCTTCATTTGCCATTTGCTTATTAATTAAAATGATGGGTAATATATCGAAACATAGCATAAAAGGTAATTTTGACCCAAATTTAAAATTTTTATGACACATACCGACGAAAACCTAGTATTAATAGCGTATCATGGATAGGAATGTATATGACTAGCACAAAAACCCTCAAAATCCACCTCAAAAATATGAGGTTCGCCTTTAGATCTATAGGAATTAGGGTATCTATTTTCGATACCCAAGATAATTTATACCTTTAACTTTCTCGAGTTAAGGTTCGAATGCAGTCATATGTGTCTATTCTGTTGTTACGTATGTGTACGTAAGGTCTTTGTCGCCTTTTCTGGATCATCGGTATCGGTATTAAATTATATGAGTGTACCGGTAGTATATTAAATTCTAGAACTTGTTTTTGTGATGCATCCCGAGTTCGCATAGTGAGTATTAGGATTTGCTAGATAAGAGGCACTAGAATTAACCCATGTTTGAAACCTGTATTTGTTATTATGGTCACATCGACTATATAACTATCCCACACCATTGCCATGCACTTATTTTTTGTGCAGGATACCCCTAGTATAACCCTCTTATCATTTTCACGGTTTTCGTAATTTTCTGGTTAAGCCAGACTATTAATGAAGAGCATTGCCACCCTTGAACAAATTGTTACACCCAAATCACTTTAGCCTACCTTGTATGTACTCACCTTTAGTATATTATTGTTTTAACCCAAGTTAATTTTCTGAGTACACGGTTGCTAAGTCCTTATCCTTGTAAATACTATTTTAGGATGATTGGGATTGGTTGTGTAGTTCAAATTTATATACCAATAGTAATAAATCTCGTAAGAATTCTTTGCCAAAATACTTCTCTGAATCCCGTGGGGAATCCCCGATCACTTTGGGGGACTGGGGTATGGGAATGTAAATCGATTCCCGATGGGGGATAGGACGGGGATGGGGATGAGGCTGAGAAACAGGGATGGGGATGGTAAGTACGATCCCCAAAATTCCCCGACCCATTGCCATCCCTAGCAATCATGTGTGTCTATTCCATCTTTATGGATGTGTGTATATGGTTTTGTCGCCTTTTCTGGAGCATTGGTATCGGTATTAAATTATATGTGTGTTTGTACGGTGGTATTTTAATTCTTAGAACTTGTTTTTAGGATTGCATTTCGACGACCGCCATAGTAAAGTATTAGATTTGCAAGATAAGAGGCCAACTAGATTTAACCAGTTTTAAATCCTTGTATATTGTTATGATGGTCCTACCTCGATCATATAACTATCCTACACCCTTGCCATGCACTCATTATTAGTACATGATACCCTTAGTACAACCCTCTGAGCCTATCCATTTTCACGTGTTTTCTCGTAATTTTCTAGTTGTTAGCCATACTATGTAATGAAGGAGCATTGTTAATCCCTTCAAAACCAATCGTTAACCCAATTGCCTTAGCCTGCCTTATGGTAATCACTTTTAGTCTTTATTATTGTTAACCATGTTATTTTATTGTGTACATGGTTGGCTAAATCCCTTATCTTTGTAAATACAATTGTAGGACGATTGGATTCTTGGTAGTATGCACTTTTATAGAAGAATTAGGGGATGTAATTTATTACCACCTAATAGAGCTTAATAAGCTCTATGTTATGTTGATCCACCTCAAATAGGGTCATTAGTTAGATTGTAAATATCAAGTATGTAAAGTTCAAGTGTAAGGGTGTATCTATAAACCCCTATGATGTATTATATGTTTAAGCAATGGCAGGGCACAAAAGGTGTACAAAAAATGTATATAAAAAAAGAAGTAAAAAAAATGTATGGTCTGCCATTTGCTTATGTTTATGTTTATCATAGAGTCAAGAAAAGAAAAAGAAAAGAGATTGATGTATAGTTGTGTAGAGTTTGTATATCTTTGTCCGAGTCTTGGCTTAGCAACCAAATCAGCGTGTATTCGTATATATAACTAGCTAACCCTTTCACCCTAAATTCACCCCAAATTCACCCAAAAGTCACTCCCCAAATGTATCCTATCCATTTTCGTTTCCATTAATGTTATCTTACACCTACACCCCACAACCCTTTAAAAGACCTCTTTGATAGTAATGAATAATGCTTGCGCCTAGCGGTGGAGGTTTGATCCTTTACCAAGCCTATGGTAATTTATATGCTATGACAGGTAATGAGTGTTAATTTTTTGTTTCCAATATTTGTTATAATTTATTATACACCCGAGTGAAAGAGAGAATCCCAAACACTTATGTGAGGTGCTAGTATATGCTTTTCGTGCTTTTAATTACGAGGTCTAGAAGGTTATGTTGTAAAATGCTTTTAGAGACTAGGTTAAATGACCCCAATATTGCTATTGTCTAGGTAGAAAAGCCCATTTTGCTTGAGGACAAGCAAATCTCAAGTGTAGGGGTATTTGATGAGGTGTTATTTTATACACTATTTAAGGGTCATTTAACCCCTTAAATTATGCAAATATGCCCAGATTATGTGCTTAATCGTTTGTTTTTCAAGTTTTTAGCACTTGGATGTCATTTGGAGGAAATACACGTGACTTAGGCTCATTTGGAGAAGAAACGAACAAGACTACGGACCTACACAAAATATCTTGAAGAATTATGCATACAGAGCGTGAAGACGGCGTAGCAGGCATAAAGCGACGCCGTCGCGATCTATCTAGTGACGGCGTCAGGAAATTAATGACGGTGTCAGGACGTAACCGACTCATATCAGACCTAGAAGATTTTATCCCGTGACGGTGTTGCGACCATAACTGGACGCCGTCGCAATGATTTCTCTATATATATTAAGCCGAATTTAGGGTTTTAAGTGTGTAACTTTGTATAACTTTTGGGAGCCGAACCCTAAGTATTTTGTTTGTTTTAGGCCGATTTTAGGGCCTCAAAACCCTATTGTAATTGACCTTGATCCATGTTTTAATCAAGTAAGATTATCTATCTTTAATCATTCAATATGTCTATGTGTTGTTTGATTGATCTATGTTCTTGCTTTCTTTATAACATGTTAGGCTAAACCCTCCTTTGTATTTGCTTATGATTGCATGAAAGTTGGATCGTAGATCCTTTTATTATTGCTTCTTGTGATGAATGTGCGCGTTAGGCTTTAGAAAACTAGCCATAAGATATTAAATTGGCATAGACGTCTAAGAAAACGCGAGTGTGTAGAAAGGATACCATCGATAACAGTCTTCATACTACCTTACCCCTAATATGGTTGATCCGTCTTAAGATATTTTAATTGCATTTAATATACTCTTAGGGTCTTGTAATAGTCTTCATACTACCTTACTTGTGCATTGCATTAACGGAATATTAAATAGACGGCGGATTCGTGTAATTCGTTCATGACTTAGGAAATACTTACACAGATCATTATGAGTGTGACAAGGCAACAGGATTAGGAGAAGCAATCTAATGAGTAATGCATGATTAAGCAAATACATCATTTTATCATAAAGTTATCACCAGTAGTTTAGATCATAATTAGTTTATTAATTAGTTAAACAAACCAACCTCTCAAAATCATTGATTTACCTGCTTTCTATAAAATATAAAAATATAAAAAGAATCTTCTTTCAATCCCGTAGAACTCGGTTAAGCTCTGTTCGAGCCTTCCCAACCTATTCCCCTAGAGAACGATAACAACCCCCCGATTCTTGCCTATACTACACTGTAACGATTAAGTACACTGTCTAGGGAGTTGCAAAACTTCGTGTAGAAGTCCTACGACTACCGCACATCATCATCCATGTAATAATTGAAATGATTTACCACTTTAGCATACTAATAAATATATATCATGTCAAAAATATAATGCATGAGACATGTTTGTTAAGGTGTAAAAATAAATATAAAAAAGTACATTATCTTTCTTGTTATTCTATCTTTCTTTGTGTTTTGTTTGTAACTCTTACGTTTCCATCTTCATGATGTATGAAAGACCACCTTACCCACACTTTCCTAAATCCCACTCGATACAACCTTCCCATTCCAAAGATATACCTTGGTGTTTCAACAACATCAAGATGAATCTATCTACGATGTGTGGACTCGTTTCAAAAACTTAATCCAAAGAGTCCCTCATCATGGCTCGATTTTTGTCCTTACTCAATTCTTTATGTTCTTGTCGAGACATACGAATGGACTTGACTTTGCAGCAAACGGAACCTTAGGGAATTAAGTGGTGAAGAAGCATGGGAAGCCATAGAAAATTTCGCCCAAGGCCAAAAAGAATAGGACAACCCACCAAACATTATTCCCGAACAAGAATTAGCAAATTTGAAGGCTCAAGCAAAAAGATTGTTTAGAGATGAGAATGTTTGTGTTGAGATGCATATGGGTATAGACTGGGATAAGGTAGAAAATCTGAGCCCACAAAGTACCCCACAAGTCCTTCAATCATTTGAGGTATACACACCGCCCGTTGTCTTACCGGAAGAAGTAGAAGAGAAATTTAGGTCACCGATAGAGGTGAACCTTTGACATAACCTAACTAGAGGAGTTTTGGCTTGAATACTTGCTTCAATGACATTACTCTTAGCTTTTGGGGACGTCCTAGTTTTGATGAACCTGAGCCTCAACCATAACCCTTACCTAATTGTCCACCCTTAGATGTAAGTCTAGAAAATGAAAGAGGCCTCAAACCACCCATCAAACCACATAGTTCGGATAGTTTTAGGATGAAGGTATTAGATAATTTGACCATTCATACACCACCTGCATCTCTCATGGCGTCTTTCCACCCTAAGGATACGTATTGCTATTATCACCCATACATTGATGATCCTAAGAAACATTTTGGATTTAAACCAGGTTTATTAGGACAAAGTTGATCCCTAGGTGTTGATTTTCTGAAATTGGAGATGGTAGAAGATGATTGGGAATTAGAATTTAAAGAAGTTTCTTTTCTAGGAAGAGGACTTAATTTACCCATTAAGCCAAAAGAAATAGAGAAAGTTAGGATCAAAGACTCACACCATTTAGAGCATATATTTCAACCACTTTTCCCGCATATGGCTCCTCTTCACCACAATGGTGTGTACCGTTACTATCACCCGCACTTGAACTTAAGTGTAGGGGAACCCTCTCCTTTATCTGTTAAATAAGGGTAGAGTCAGGCTCGTGACTCGAACAAAAACAAGCGCTTGTTGGGAGGCAACCTAATGTTTATTTTTATTGCATGTTAGGTATGTCTTGTGTTTTACTTTTTCTCATTTGTTCTTTGTGTTTGAATTCATCATTTTCATAATCATGCTTTGTTTTGTCTTTAACCTCGTCTTAATTTCAATCAAAGATAGTTTGCAACAAATAAGTGTAGAGGAAATATTCGGTTTTTAAGAACCAATTCAAACATGATAAATAAATTGTTTAGATTAATCCACTTCAGTTTCGAGTCATATGATTGTATTGACTAATCTCATGTTTCATGCAGTAATTCATACAGAAAATAACTTATATAATCGCATGCAGGAAATTTTTTAAAGAAAATTCTCTCAGAGGCTGGAGACATCCTGACGGTGTCGTCAGCCTAGCTACAAGAAAATTAGAAAATTTTCTAGTATTTCCGAAAAAATAATTTGCACAACATTTAAAATTTGTAATTCTTTTATAATCCTGCAGAAACCTATGATTACATCATTACTCTCATCCTATATTTACTGCTTTCATAGAGTCAAACCCTAAACTCTCATTGTATTTATATTTATCCCGCTGATTTTATGCTTGGTGTAGTTGCCTTTGTCTTTGATTACAAGTTATATTTGATGAGAAGAAACTTTAAAGTTATTAGGAAGTTTTATTAGACGATTCTTGGAGGACGATTTAACCAGTTATCGCATGTTTCTTGCTTTAGTTATGAGCAAACCAGAGGAGTACTAGTTTATTTTACTTGTTTTCTTTTCCATTTATCGGTTTTTATGAGTACTTCTAAAGAACATTGGGAACAATATTCAATTTAAGTTTAGGGGGGAATAAGCCTTAGAAACTATTTCTTCATTTGCCATTTGCTTGTTCCTTAAAATGATGGGTAATAATATCGAACTAAAAAATATAAACCTTAGGTAATAGGTCATTTTGACCTAAATGTTTTTTATGACACAATACCAACGAAAACCGTGTATGAATAGCGTCTCATAGTTAGGCTTGTTATGACGAGCACAAAAACCCTCAAAATGCCACCCAAACAATGGGAGTTCACCTTTAGATCTTTGGAATTTGGGTATTATTTTTGATACTCAAGATTAATTTATACCTTTAGCTTTCTCGAGTAAGGTTCGAATGCAGTCATATGTGTCCTATTATGCGTTACGGATGTGTACGTATGGTCTTTGTCGCCTTTTCTAGAACATTGGTATCGGTATTAAATTATATGAGTGTACCGGTAGTATATTAAATTCTAAAACTTGTTTTTGTGATGCATCTCGAGACCACATAGTAAGTATTAGGATTTGCTAGATAAGAGTCACTAGGATTAACCCATGTTTTAAACTTGTAATTGTTATGATGAGACACTTCGACTTTATATTATCCACGACTTTGCCATGCACTCTTTTTTTAGTGCATGACTACCCCTTGTACAAACCCTTAGAAGCCTATCCTTTTCACGATTCTCATAATTTTCTGGTTTAGCCGGACTATTAATGAAGAGCATTGTCACCCTTGAACCAATTGTTACACCTAAATCGCCTTAGCCTACCTTGTATGTACTCACTTTTAGTACATTATTGTGTTAACCCCAAGTTAATTATTCGAGTACACGATTGCTAAGTCCTTAGCCTTGTAAATACAGTTTTGGGACGATTGGGATTCATGGTAGTATTCATCTTATAAAGAATTAGGGAAGAAGTAATTTATTACCTTAATAGAGCTCAAATAAGCAGGGGGGGGGGTGTGGGGGGCGGGGGGGGGGAGGTTGGGGAAGGGGATCCATGTTATGTTGATCAGCCTCATTTCGGGTCATTAGCTAGGATTATTAATTTTTCGAGTATGTAAAAGTTCAAGTGTAGGGGTGTATCTATAAACCCCCATGATGTATTATATGTGTTGATAGAAATAATGCCTAAAATGTTATTAATATTTTTCGACCTCTCTACGTTTTGATAATCACAAAATGTAAAAACGCTTCATTGCTTAAATTAAAGTAAACCAAGTTATTAGTAGTAAATTTTCATTTCAAACATGTATCAATAATGGGTATGAATAATTAAATGCTATTGCATTTTATGATCAAAAGATTTTTTTCTCAACCTCACATTTTTTATAAAATGTTACAAACATTTTTATAACTTTTACAAAATATTTTTTACATTTAGAAGAAATGTTTTTTTTTAAATAAATATTTTAAATTCAAATTTTCTACCCAAAAACGGCTAGAAATGTTTCAGAAAACACCTCCCTTGAAAAAGATAAAAAAAAGGGAGTGTCTAGGCCTGGACGGCCCCTTAAATATAAGGGCGGCCCCCTTAGTGATAAGGGGGCCGACCTAGGAACCAAGGGGGCCGGTCAGTCCAAAACGCTCCCAATTCTGCCTATAAATAGCAGACTGTTCCCCATTGATTTTTCTCACCTTTTGCACTCATTCTTTTCTGTCTAAAATCAGTTTATACTTCACCTACAATCCTTTGATCATTTAATCATAAGCATTTGTTTTCAAGTGATCCGAGCTCAATTCCTTAAGTGCAAGCGAAGAATACTTCTTATCATCAAGTCAAGATGTATTGTAGTTTAGTTTGTGTTGTTGTGAAGATTGTATCATATCTTGTAAATCATTTGTGTATATTGTGAAGGTGTGTATTGTAGTTGTGTAAATTGTGGTGATCATAGAAAGTATAGTTAGCTAGTAGTAATCATAGTAGGTAGTGTTAGATTGGTGTGATCGGGGTAGTGTCTTAGTGAAGTGAAGTAGTGCGGTTAGTATTTTAGTTCTCAAAATACAAAAAGTGTGGTAGATTGGTTCTAGCTAGGATTAGAACTCGACATTTTGTTTAGTGTCGGAAATTGGTGTAAGCTAAGTTGTGTACGGTTTTCTCCGCCTAAAGGGAGTTTGTTGGCATAGTGAAGAGAGCTTTCGAGTTTGGTGCTCGGGGAGTAGAGTAGGGCGAAGAGGTGCTTCGTTACCTCGAACATATAAATCCTTGTGTTGTGGTTTGATCTTTCTAATTCTTATCTCTTGTCTTGCATATTTATTTATCATTTATTTACTTACTTGCATTGTTCATCTTGTATACATATTGAGATCACATAAACTCGAATCTAAGTTTTTATAAACAAAATGTACGTTAAAATAAAAAGCAGTAAACTATTCAACCCCCCTTCTAGTTTTCCACAATTGGTATCAGAAGCCACGTCAAACAAGATTTTTAATATAAATTGTATTTTAAAATTTGATCGATCTATGGAATCGAAAAAATATTTAGAAGGGTAATCTATGCAAAGACCACCACTATTTGAAAGTGATGGATTTATTTATTAGAAAAATAGATTCAAAATTATGTGATAATCAAAAGATCTGGATCTCTTGGAATGGTTACTACTTATGGTGGATTTTCCTTCCCGTTTTTTGTTGTCCTAAAACTAATATTACGGATGAAATTTGTACCATTTGACAACAAATGATGATTTTAAGTACACTCGCTTAAAAAAACATTTGAGCTAATTTGTATTATATGGTTTGGCCACGCAAACGAATATGAAGAATTTTTATGTGTAAAACGACAAAAAGATATTTGGGTTCTATACTTATCACCTCACCAAGGTAATAGTCAAGTCAAAGATAATAAAATAGATCTTCTTGTTCAACAATATGAACAATTCACGATTCCGGAAGAGGAATCGATAGATAATGGATTTGCTAGATTTTAACCACTATTTTACTGTCTAATATCACATGATGAAGGTTTTTCTAGCAAGAATTATGTTAGGAAATTTCTTAGGGCACTTCATCCAAAATGGCGCGCAAAGGTTGCGACTATTGAAAAGTCGAAGGACTTAACATCATTATCGCTTGATGAACTTATTAGAAACTTGAAAGTTTATGAAGTGATAATAAAGAAAGATTCCAAAATTGTTAAAGGCAAAAGAGAACAAAATAGATCTCTTGCCTTAAAGGCTAAAAAATAATCTAGTGATGAAGAATATGTTCAAATCCTCTATAGTGAAGATGGAAGAATACGCGAGGCCAGTCTGAGAGTCTTCAATAAATTTTCAAAAGATGTGGAAGATATTGTAAAGACAACACAAGATGAAAGTAAAGTCATCCCAAAGAAATAAAGATGACAACGAACGACAAAAGCGAAAGACAAATGCTTTAAATATGGTATATCCAATTTCATCTCATTGGAGGAATGACCAAAATATCAAGAAACTATAATCAATAAGAGCCTTCATTGGTGGATCATGATGTATGCTGACGAAAGGGAGAAGAAAGACTAAGATGAAAATTGTTTATGGCTAAAGATCCAATGAGTTTATTTCCGGAAATCGAATCTTTAGTGATGACCTATCAATCGTTAGATGAAAATAAGACTTAGATAATGGCTATTATCGATTTTGCAAAGTAGGTTTGAAAGTCATGGCTAAAAATTAATCACTAAACTATTTTAAAATCGGTTTAGAAATAAATACTCGATCTAAATTAAACTATCTAAATTAGAAAAAGGTAAAGAAGCTAATGGAGAATGTAAAATATGTCAAGACCTTAAGTTTGAAAAATGATAAGTTAAGGAAGAAATTTTTAAAGCTTAATCAATTTAATAATAGTAGTCACCCACTTAAGAACTTTATTAAGTTTCTACAAAAAACCATCCGGAGATAAATCCGGTCTAGGATTTAATTCGGACCGAGATTAGCATCAACAAGTGAGACTTAAAACAAATTATAATTTTGTAAAAATCACATGAGCTTTGAACCTTAATCCTTTTAGAGAAAATCTAGTAGAAATCAAATTCGAGTCACAATGACCATAAAACTATATCCTTTTGAACAATACTAAAATTCCCATTGCAAGCGACAATGAAGTAAAAAGTTTTTATAAACCTTTCTTAAAACCCGAAGTCGGATTTACCAAACCCAAAACGAGATCTAAAACTCCTCCTCTAAAAAGAACTAATAATTTAAACATCGGTCTAAATAACACCACAATAAAGAGAGATCAAGGTAGATAAAAATTATTATAACTTTAAATCATTCATGTGGAATGATTAACAATAAACCATGTTTTACGCCATGGGAATTGTTCACCGTTATTGTATCCGAATCAAATGCCAACCTATGCAAAATTGTTCGGCATCTAACAACCTCGTGATCCATGAGACCATTAGTGATCAAATGGTTGAATATTAAAACATTTAGGTTGATCTATGTATGAATATTCTTTGGTATCCATTCAAGTGGATTGAGATTATCCCATTTGTAAACACCCCCAAAATTAGGTCGCAGCGGAATACGGTTTGAGAGTGGTACTTCATAGATCAATGCACAAGATATATATATATTTTATGTTAAGAAACGGCCATTTATAAAAGTGTTTTAAAAACCGATTACATTAGATATAACAATTTTTGTTTCATAAGTCCGAAACTTCACGGTTTATCTGTTCAAAATACAAAGATTTTAGTCCATAACAAATATATCCCCAAAATGTAATGCAACTAAATCTTTTATGCATATGCCTTCCAAAATAATGACTGTGTCCCTTGTCTTGTACCTCATTGATCTCCTAAGAAAACATTGCTTAAAACGTCAACAATAATGTATAATGTAGGACCGCAAGATTTCTCTATGATAATCCAACAGATGCAAACATCATAAATACTATTTCATTTTCCCTAAGCTCATGTCTTGAAGCGTCGACATGTATGGTAAATTGCAATATAAATTGCCAACATTGACCGTTGTTGATGTTTAACCGCAACATCCCTAAATACGACCATGGTTTTACGTTCGTTATCTGGCATACCGGCACAATGAGCATGACTCACCCAAACAGGGATGTCAATCCCAAATAGATCTATTTATAATATTCGCGCTCACAACAAGTAATTGATAGTTCATGATAAAGGGCTCAAAGGGTTATCGCTACTTAGGCAAACACGTAATCGTAATGTAAATTATCCCACTTGCGGTCATTGTAAAACTTGCATTTGGTTTCTCACCCCTAAACTGGTAATTTCATTATAAATGTAAAACGTGGGGCTGTGAACTCACCTTGAGTGAGTGAATCGATAATGTATATCACTAACAGGAAAAATGCGTCTACGATACGCCTGAATGAAAACCTACTTTATTATAGATAGTATGAGTACTAAGTACTGTTAAATATCTAATACAGTATATAAATTCTATATAGTACATCACCATCCTAATTGTATTTGTGAAAGTATATTTATAAAGAAAAAAAGTTTTTAAATATTTCTTTAGTAAAAACGGTTGTAACTTTCTCTTTTTAGTCCGTTTCTTTGTACCGCTTTCGTTAATTTGGACGATGTATCAAAATATTAATTTATCATTTTAAGTACCGCCGTTGTGAACTGTAACTTTTACTGTTCATGACTTTATAATGTATTTAACGTTAACTCGTATCGACTTTTCTTATTCGTTTTAACTCTTGATTTTGGTGTTTTTTCGAGCACGTCTTATAATTAAAAGTTTTATCTTTCTAATGTATTTTCAAAAATGTATCTGTGATGAATTGGGATTTTTACGGTTTTTAGTTTTATAAAGTATTTTTATAACTCTTTAATTTTCGTAACAAATGAAAAAATTTCAATAACTCATTCGTTATTGATCGAAAATACTTATATCTCTTATTGTTTTTGGAATCATTAATTTTATGGTTATCTTTCTGAGAAATTTACAATCATTTATATCAGAGGTGAATTGTATTTAAAGTTTTTGATAACATTTCTGTTTATAAAAGAAGGTTTTTTTATGGGTATATATTGCGAAAGGCGTTGCTACCTTAGGGATTTTTCTTTTTTTGTCACGTGTATCCACATGCATTCGTGCCGTGTTATTGTTGGTGGGGGTTTTTCGTGTTTTGTGTGTAGGGGTGTGGACTTGTTGTGCAGCGAGCACATGGAGAGACAGCAGCAGGGGTGGGGGGGTGGTGGGTGTGTTTGTTGGGGTTGTGTTTGGTTTGTGGGTGTTGGGTGGTGGGGGTGTTTTGGTGGTGGGTCGTCTGCAGGGTTGTCCTTTGAGTGTTTGATGTTGGGCTGGTATGTGAATGTGATGGGAGGGAGTGTGTGTGGGTGGGTGGGTTGTTTTGGGTGGGAGTGGGAGGGGTGTTGGGTAGGTGGGTTTTGTGGATGTGTGTTAGGGGGGGGGGGGGGTGGGGGTGGTTTTTTGGGTGGGTTGTGTGTTCGTTGGTGGAGTGTGTACGGATTGGGGCTTGGGTGTACAGGTTGTTTCGAGGGGTGTTTTTGTTATGTGGTGTGGTTTTTTGTTTTGTATTTTAGGGGTTGTATTGGATCATCATGATATAATGTTTGGTTATTTTTATCAAAAAGTTCATATTTTTATTATGTTTCCAAAACATTTTGAGGGAGGCTTGTTTTTTATAACTTTGTTATTAATTTTTCGTTCAATAACGATTGAGTTTTGTTGAGGAATTTTTTTTCAACTTGGGTTTTCGGGTTAATTAAGTGTACTATTTGGCGTTTTTTATAATATAAAAAATTTATTTAAAATAACTATAAATTTATACCAAATTTTTACAAAACTACAAACGCACTATTTAATACAGTTAGTTAAAAAAATTCACTCATTCATATCAGTACATTTTTGAAAAATACATTAGTTAGATAAAACTTTTATTACGAAGACAGTGCCTCGGAAAAAAATCAACTTATATATATCAGAGTTAAAACGATTAAGATATTGACGTGTTTTACGTGTTTTTACGATTAATTAAATTTATAAATGTGTGCCTGGGTTGATAAGTAACAAGGTTTATGTTCACCGGAGGACTTAAAATATGAAAATGTAATATTTTGATACATCGTCTTAATACGAAAGCGTGGACATAAGAAACGGACTTAAAATGAGAAAGTTACACCGTTTTTACTAAAGAAATATTTATAAACGTTTTTCTTTATAAATATAATTTCACAAATACAATTAGATGGTGATGTAGCTATATAGAATTATATACGGTATTAGTTATTTAAAGTACTTAGTACTCATACGATCTATAATTAATTAGGTTGCATTCAGGCGTATTCGTGACGCATTTTCTGTTAGTGATTTACATTATCGATTCACTCACTCAAAGTGAGTTCATAGCCCCACGTTTTACATTTATAATGATTTACAAGTTTGGGGTGAGAAACATATGCATGTTTTACAATTGGACGCAAGTGGATATTTTACATTACGATTACGTGTTTGCCTAAGTAGCGATAACCCTTTGAGCCCTTTATCATGAACTATCAATTACTTGTTGTGAGCGCGAATATTATAAATAGATCTATTTGGGATTGACATCCCTGTTTGGGTGAGTCATGCTCATTGTGCCGGTATGCCAGATAACGAACGTATACCATGTCGGATTTGGGATGTTGCGGGTTAGAACATCATCACGGGCAATGTTGGCAATTTAATATTGCAATTCATACATGTCGAGCTTCAGTGTCATGAGCTTAGGGAAATGTAATTGTATTTTATGATGTTTGCATCTGTTGGATTATCATAGAGAAATCTTGCGGTCCTACATTATACATTATTGTTGACGTTTTAAGCAATGTTTTCTTAGGAGATCAATGAGGTACAAGACAAGGGACACTCCAAAAAAAATAAAAATCATTATTTTGGAAGGCATTGCATATAAAGATTTAGTTGCATACCATTTTGGGGATTATATTGTTATGGACTAAAATCTTTGTATTTTGAACAATAAACCAGTGAAGTTTTTTGGGTTGTCGTCTTATGTAACAATAATTTGTTATATCTAATGTATCGGTTTTAAACGACTTTTAAATGGCCGTTCTTATATATATATATATATATATCTTGTGCTATTGATCTATGAAGTAACACTCTCAACCGATATTCCGCTCGCGGACCTAACTTTGGGGGTGATTACAAATGGATAATCTTCAAATCCACTTGATGGTACCAAGGAATATTCATAAATTGATCAACCTAAATGTTGTAACTATTTCAACCATTTGTCACTAATGTATCTGGATCCTGAGGTTGTTAGTGTCGAAACAAATTTTGCATAGGTTGCATTTGATTCGGATACATATACGGTGAACACATTCCCCATGGCGTAAAACTTGGTTATTGTGAATAATTCCACATTGAATGATTTATGTTAGAATAATTTTATCTACCTTGATCTCTCTTTAGTTGTGGTGTTTTTGACCGAGGTTTAGAATTATTAGTTCTTTTTGGAGGAGGAGTTTTAGATCTTGTTTTGGGTTTGGTAAATCCGACTTCGGGTTTTAAAGAAGGTTTATAAAAACTTTTTACTTCATTGTCACTTGCAATGGGCATTTTAGTATTGTTTAAAAGTATATATTTAGGTCTTGGACTCGAATTTGATTCTACTAATTTTCTCTAATAGGATTAGGTTCAAGCTCTTGTGATTTTACAAAATTTACTTGTTTAGTCTCACTTGTTGATGCTTCATGGTCGTCATTAAATCATAGACGGATTTGTCTCGATTTGGTTTTTGAAAACTTGATATTTTCTTAAGTGAGTGACTACTATTATTAAATTGATTAAGCTTAAAAATTTCTTCCTTAAGCTTATCATTTTCAAACTTAAGGTCTTGACATATTTTACATTCTCCATTAGCTTCTTTACCTTTTTCTAATTTAGATAGTTTATTTTTTAGTTCGAGTACTTTATTTTCTAACCGATTTTTAATTAGTTTTAGTTATTTATTTTAGCCATATGACTTTCAGACACCTACTTTGCTTAATCGTTTATATTCATTTCTAAGGTCTTTTTCATCTAACGATGATAGGTCTTCACAAAAGGAATTCGATTTCGGAAAATATGCTCATTGGAGGCTTTAGCCATAAGAATTTTTCATCCTTTGTCTTTTCTTCTCCCTCTTCGTCGCTATACTTCATGATCCTCCAATGAAGGCTCTTTGATTATAGTTTCTTGATAGTTTTGGGCATTCTCCAATGAGATGATTTGGATATCCATATTTAAAGCATTTTCTTTCGCTTTTGTCGTTCTTGTCATCTTTATTTCTTTGGGATGACTTTCTTTCATCTTGTGGTTGTCTTACAAATCTTCCTCATCTTTTGAAAAATTTATTGAAGTCTCTCACGGCCATGGCGTATTCTTCATCTTCACTATCAGAGGTTGAACTATCTTCATCACTAGATTATTTTTTAGCCTTTAAGGCAAGAGATCTATTTTGTTCTCTTTTGCCTTTAACAATTTTGGAATCTTTCTTTATTATCACTTCATAAACTTTCAAGTTTCTAATAAGTTCATCAAGCGATAATGATGTTAAGTCCTTCGACTTTTCAATAGTCGCAACCTGTCATCTTATGAGCGCCATTTTGGTTAATTTGATTGCAGTTAGGAAAGTGACCCCTATAGATATCTTCCTATCTTAATTCTTGCTAGGAAAAGATAAGGAAAAACCTTCATCAGTGTTGTTTTTTGATAGAGTAATAATCAGTGGTTTGTAAATTCTCTTGCAAAAACCATAATTATCTATCGATTCCTCTTCAGAAAAATAGTGGATGGGTTGATGATGTGTATTTGTTCATTTGGTATTTGAACAAAAAGATTCTTATTTTGTTTATTCTTTTGGACTGGACCTTGACTTATTACCTTGGTGATTTAGCTCAGTGATTTGTAAGTATCCCAAATCTCTTTTGTGTTTTTACACATAAAAATTCTTTCATATTCTTTACATGGCAAAGCATTATAAATTACAATTTTAGCTTCATTGTTTTTAGCAAGTTTCTTTTTAAGATCATTAATTTTGTTTGTCTTCCTAAGGCGGATTATAACAATTTTCCATCCTTTTTATTTTAGGACTACTTTTAAACGGAGCGAGGAAAATCAACCATAGGAAGTATGTAAAAGTTGACATAAGAGATCCAGATCTTTTGATTGTACACATAAGTTTTGAATCTAATTCTTTATAATATATATATCCACACTTTCAAATAGTGGTGGGGTTCCGTGGTGTCTTTGCTTTGATACCCTTATAAATATTTTTTTCGATTTCCATAGATTCGTATCAAATTTTAAAATACAATTTATTTTAAAAATATGTGTGTTTTTGACGTGGCCTTCTGATACCAATTGGGAATACTTAGAGA
Organism: Tanacetum coccineum; assembly: GCA_026074375.1. NCBI lineage: Eukaryota > Viridiplantae > Streptophyta > Magnoliopsida > Asterales > Asteraceae > Tanacetum > Tanacetum coccineum. Next base: position 4,264 of record BQNB010060002.1, on the reverse strand, counting down.
AATGGGGGGTTGATTTGATTTTTTGTCTTTTTGTTGTTGTGGGTTGAATTGTTTAATGCTTTTTATTTTAACGTACATTTCTTGTTCTTTTACTAACATACTTTTGTTAGAGTTTTAGTTTGAGTTTATAGTGATCTCAATTATCGTATTCACAGATCTTGAAACATGCAAGTTAAAGTAAATATAAATGATAAATAAATATGCATGACAAGGAGGGATAAGAATTAGAAAGAAAGTTTCAAACGCATACATAAGGATTTATAGTGTTCGGTTAACGAAAGCAACCTCTTCGCCCCTACTTACTCCCCGAGCCACCCCCACAAATCGAAAAGCATCTTCACTCTTCACTTTGCCACAATACTCCCCTTTTGGCGGTGAGAGAGAGGAGAGGGAGAAAACCGTGACACAACTTAAGCTTACACCAATTTCTGACACCCCTAAAACAAAATGTCGAGTTAGTTTTCTAATCCTAGCTAGAACCATTCTACCACTACTTTTTTGTATTTTGGTAGTTCTAAAATATAACCGCAATACTTCATTCAACTAAGACACTAACCGATAACACCAATCTAACACTACCTACTCATGATTACTATTGATATACTTACTATACTTTCTAATGATACACCACAATTCACACAACTTCAAACTAACACCTTAACAATATTCACCAAATGTTCTTACAAGATCAAGAGATATAACAATATTTCACATCAAACTCAAACTAAAAACTACATTACATCTTGACTTGATGATAAGAAGTATTCTTCGCTTGCACTTAAGGAATTGAGCTCGGATCACTTGAAAACAAATGCTTATGATTAAATGATCAAAGGATTGTAGGTGAAGTATAAACTGATTTTAGACAGAAAAGAATGAGTGCAAAAAAGGTTGAGAAAAAATCACATGTGGGAACACGTCTGCTAATTTATAGGCAGATTTTGGGAGCAGTTTTGGATGACCGGGCCCCTTGGTTCCTAGGTGGCCCCACTTATCATAAGGGGGCTCCGCCCCGCCCCTTATATTTAGGGCTTGTCCAGCCTAGAACTCGCTTTTTTTTTATTCTTTTTCAAGGTCAGAGGAGGAGGTGTTTTTTGAAACATTTCTAGCCGTTTTTTTGGGCTAGAAAATTTGAATTTAAAATATTTATTTTAAAAAAAACATTTCTTCTAAATGTAAAAAATATTTTGTAAAAGTTATAAAAATGTTTGTAACATTTTATAAAAAATGTGAGGTTGAATAAAAATTCTTTTGATCATAAAATGCATTAAGCATTTATTTATTCATACCTTTGAGTGGATTATATTTTTGAAATGAAAAATTTTTACTATATTTACTTGTATCGTATTTAATTTTAACACACTTTCGAAGAGTTTTTATTATTTGACATTTTGTGATTATCAAAACGTAGAGAGGTCGAAAAATATTAATAACGTTTTTAGGCCATTATTTCTATCAACACATATAATACATCATGGGGGTTTATAGTTACACCCCTAAATTGAACTTTTACATACTCGATATTTATAATCTAGCTAATGACCCGAATTGAGGCGGATCAACATAACATGGAGCTTATTGAGCTCTATTAAGGTAATAAGTTACTTCTTCCCTAATTCTTCATAAGATGAATACTACTATGAATCCCAATCGTCCCAAAAACCGTATCTAAAGGATAAGGACTGAGCAAAACCGTGTTGTTTATGTAATACTCAATAATTAACTTGGGGTTATTTTAAAACAATAATGTGTCAAAGGTTGACGTACATACAAAGGTTTTGGCTAATGTGATTTGGGGCTTTGTAACTATTGGTTAAAGCGGTGACATATGCTTCTTCATTATTAGTACGGCCTAAATAACATGCAAAATTTTGAGAATCGTGGGAAATACGGATAGGCTCGAAGGGTTTCATTTGTACTCAGGGGTTATTCATGCACTAAATACATGAGTGCATGGGCAATCTGGCAGTCTGCGGATAGTTATATAGTCGATCGTGACCATTAATAACAATTACTTGTATAAAACCATGGGTTAATCATAGTTGCCTTTGACTAGCAATTCCGAATACTTACTATGCGGTCTCGGGATGCATACAAAAATAACAAGTTTTAGAATTATAATATACTACCGGGTACACTCATATAATTTATACCGTATGGTACCAATGCTCTAGGAAAAGCGACAAAGATCATAACGCACACATCCGTAACGACAGATAACCCCCACTATATAGTTAACACCACACCTCAATCAGGTTCTCTATTATATTATCATATGTGTCATTTAAAATTATTATATTTTTAACAAAATATAATATAGACCACATATGACTGCATGTTCGAACTTTAACTCGAGAAAAGCTATAAGGTTATTAAATTATTCATTGAGTATCAAAAATAGATACCCGAAATTCTTAAAAGATATAAAGGTGGATCCTCACATTTTTGGGGTGGTCGGTGGGGGGTGGGAATTTTTGTGGGTTTTTGGCTAGTCATAACTTACTTTATATGAGGACGCTATTAATACTCGGTTTTCGTTGGTATGTGTCATAAAAAAATTTAGGTCAAAATGCCTTTTACGCTATGTTTCGATATATTACCCATCATTTTAAGAACAAAGTAAATGGCAAATGAAGGAATAGTTTCTAAGGCTTATTTCCCCCTACACTTAAGTTGAACATTGTCCCTAATATTCTTAAAAGTACCCGTAAAAACAAATAAAGGGAAAAAAACAAGTAAAAGAAACTAGTACTCCCCTGCTTTGCTCAATAATAAAAAGAAACATGCGATAACTGGTTTAATTATACTAGTCCTCCTAAGAATTGTCTTATTTAAAACTTCCTAAATAAACTTTTAAGTTTTCTTCTCATTCAATTTATAACTTGTTATCAAAGACAAAGCCAAACTACACAAGCATAAAATCAGCGGGATAAATATAAATAACAATGAGAGTTTAGGGTTTGACTCTATGAAAGCAGTAAAAACTATAGATGAGAGTAATGATGTATACATAGGTTTCTGCAGGTTTAAGGATTATAAAGAATTACAATATTTTAATTGTCATGTGCAAATTATTTTTTCGGGAAATTACTAGAAATTTTCTAATTTTCTAAGTAGCTAGGATGACGTCACTCCGTCTGGATGTCTCTGCCTATGACCGGGATTTTTTCTTTAAAAAATTTCCTGCATGCGATTATATAAGTTATTTTCTGTGCGAAATACTGCATGAAACTTGGGATTAGTCAATACAATCATATGACTTGAAACTGAAGTGAATTAATCTAAACAATTTATTAATCATGTTTGAATTGGTTCTTAAAAAGCTGGATATTTCCCCTACACTTATTTTGTTGCAAAATACCTTTGATTGAAATTAAGACGAGGTTAAAAATAAAGCAAAGCATGATTACAAAATGATGAATTCAAACATAAAAGAATTAATGAAAAGAATTAAAACACAATATACTCCTAGTATGCGAAAAAAATAAACATTAGGTTGCCTCCCAAAAAGCGCTTGTTTTTGTTCGAGTCACGAGCCTGACTCTACCCTTATTTAACAGATAAAGGGGAGGGTTCCCCTACACTTGAGTTCAAGTGCGGGTGATAGTAACGGTACACACCATTGTTGTGAGAAGGGGTCACATGCTGAAAAATTGGTTGTTGAATTATATGCTCCAAATGGTGTGTTTCTTTAATCCTAACCTTCTCTACTTCTTTTGGCCTAATGGGTGAATTAAGTCCTCTTCCTAGAAAAGAAACTTCCTTAGATTCTAATTCCCAATCATTTTTTATCATCTCCATATTCGAAAAATCAACACCTAGGGGTCCTCTTTGTCCTAATAAACCTGGTTTAAATCCATAATGTTTCTTAGGATCATCAGTGCATGGGTGATAATAGCAATACGTATCCTTAGGGTGGAAAGAAGACGCCACATGAGGTGAAGGCGGTGTATGAATGGTCAAATGGTCTACTTCCTTCATCCTAAAACTATCCAGACTATGTGGTTTGATGGGTGGTTTGAGGCCTCTTTCGTTTCCTAGACTTACATATAAGGGTGGACAATTAAGTAAAGGTTATGGTTGAGGTTCTGGTTCATCAAAACTAGGAACTTCCTTAGAACTAAGAGGAATGTCATGATTACAAGTATTCAAGCCTAAATCCTCTAGTTGTGGTTTATGTAAAGGTTCTACCTCCATCGGGATTCCTATTGTCTCTTCTACTTCTTCTGGGTGAGTCACGGGTGGTGTGTATCCCTCAAATGAT
>BQNB010060001.1:3438-36288 GCA_026074375.1 Tanacetum coccineum | reverse complement strand
GATGTCGTATTCGTTATAGTGGTGAACATTTAGGGTTTTTTTTAAAACCGAACCAGTTTTTTTAACCGAACCAGTTTTAGTCAAACGGTCTAAGAACCGGTTTTGGCTAAAACCAGTTCGGTTAAAAACCGGTTTTTCATATTGAAAATGCTTAACCGGTTCGGTTTGTCAACCGGTTTAACCGGTAATTATGTAACCAGTTCAGTTAAAAACCGAGTTTAACCGGTTTACAAACAGGTCCGGTCGATTTCTCTTAAAACGGTTACGAAATCGCTGGTTCGGTTTGAGGGAAACCGGTTTCTAAAAATACCCGATTTTTTTTCCCGATTCGGTTCATGAACCGGTTTTTTTACACCTCTATTCCGTTATATGCTATAGGTCATAAATCACATCTTTTAACTTGGAGAGTGGCCAATTGCAAACTAAAGAATCCGAAAAAATTTAAAACAAATTACAACGAAGATAATTTTTAGATCATCACACGTATACGCAATACAAAAAGCTCGGTCACAACGCGCAAAATCGTTATCGTTCATTTCATAACACTTTCAAATTAATATATAGGTTAGATACACAAGCTTTGTTTTAACTTATGATGAGCCTATTATTGAGTCCATGAACCAGATGTTGTATAGGCTTGAGCCATATGTTATGGAGTTATCACTTATGACCCATGGGCCGCAATGTCTAGAACAGACCAGTTTTTTGTTGTTTTTTTTTTGCAAGGCACATTGCACATTCATGTATTATTTTTATAAAATAAAAATCTACTTGTCTTTATGGATTTCTTAAAATCTATAATCGATGTATAAATATATTTACATGAAGTAGTAAAGAGTAAGTGAAACATAGTCGCATACATTGTATTTTAGACCGAGAGCATGTATGTGCACAAGGACGGAGCCAGTGGTGAGCTGGACCGAAGGGTGCTTGGTCACCCCCAAACCAGCCCACCTTTATTGGCGAAAAGACAAAAAACTTACTCCTTTTGAAGTTTTATTGCGGGTATGTCGTTATATGCATACTTTCCGCATTTTAAAAAAACAGTGTTTCGGCATCCTCCACCGGTCGCTTAGTAGACAGTAGTAGTGTTGCATTAAAGAGATTATATGAACCGGGTGTACATGCATATGGTCTAGACTATATGAGCATACCAAACAACAATTTGTAGGTGCATCATGCATGATTTTAGGAAATTTTGGTTTAAGAATATGCTTGAAATAATTCATTTCACACATCCTGGAGTTTTTTTTAGGTTTGAACATGTGACATGTTGCTTGAAAGCCTTTTGCTAACTTGTATATGTGGGATTAGCCTTTTGCTAAATGTACACATTGACGTGTCTTCTGAGGAGGTGTCGGATTTGGCTAGAGGAACGGGTTGTACAGCGGGTATATCTAGGGTTACCCATTGGCTCTCAAATGAATCGTATTGCTAACTGGAATGAACTAGTTGATTTATTCAATTCCAAGCTAACGACATGAAAAGTTAATCTTCTTTCAATTGGGGGTCGGCTTACTTTAATAACAGCGGCTTTGGGGAGTATTGGCATATACTTTATGTCTATTTTTAAAGTTCCAACTTAAACTCCTAGAACGGATTCGAGCTAGGTTTTTCTAGGGAGAGACTGAAGGCATAAAGAAATTAGCTTGGCTCAAATGGAATAACGTGTTAGCTTCATTAGATAAAGGTGGTTTAGATATCGGGAGTTTGAAAGCGTTTAACCTCGCGCTTATACAAAAATGGCGTTGGCGTTTGATGCAAAATCCGGATGCTATTTGTGTTCGGCTGATTAAGGCTATTCATGGTCCAGATGCGGGTTTTGATCTTCACAGTTGTAACACACAAGGTTTGTGGACAAAGATTGTCGGTTCCATAAATCATCTTCATTCAAGCGGCATTATTCCTCTCCAATCTTTAAGATTCAAAGTGGGTTGTGGATCTAAGATTCGTTTTTGGAAAGATACGTGGATAGGAGATGGTCTTCTATACTTGCGTTATAACAGATTATTTCGCCTTGATAGTAATGCAGATTGTTTTATGAGAGGTCGGATTTCAAATGGTCATTGGGAGTGGAATTGGAGCAGAAACTTGGGTGGTCGCCATTCTGAAGCTTTCAACGTGTTGCTTTTTGAGCTCGTAAATGTCGAAGTAGGCTCAGGTATGGATGCGCATTAATGGAGTTTACCCAATGATGGAGAGTTTTCAGTGGGATCAACTAGAAATCACATTGACAATATTATGCTTCCCTCAATGTCTTTCGGTACAAGATGGAATAAATCTTTGCCTAGGAAGGTAAACATTTTTATTTGGCGTTTTCTCTTGGATCGGCTTCCCCATCGGTTAAATCTCTCGCTTCACGGGTTAGAAATCTATTTCATTATTTGTCCAAGCGGGGAGTCTTTGGATCATCTCTTCTTTTCTTGTACAACGGCTGCAAATATCTGGCGCAAAATCCGCTCTTGGACCGATGTTTCTCTACCAGAGTTTAGTTCCAACAGGGAATAAGTCGAGTGGATTGATAATTGGAGCTCTACTTCTTCAAGAAAATCTCGCTTGTATGTTATTATTGCTACTAATAGTATTGTCTTTAGCTCTCAGCTCATGAGGCAAAGCGATATCTTCGATAATATACAATTAGTCTCTTTTTCTTGGTTAAAGTCTAGAGGTGAAAAATCTTGTAATTGGTTAGATTGGATTAGACTTCCTTTGTAATTTCTCTAACTTCTTTGTGGAGTTTTTTTCTTAATAATATATCGTCGTTCAAAAAAACTTGTATATATGTGGGAGAAGTCTAAAATAAAACATATGGTATGTTCATGGACGGATCCATGGTATAACAATGGGGGGTCGGTGCCTCTCATGGGTCGTCGAAAAAGTTGAGAATATTTTTTTAATTTTGACCTTTTTTCGAAAGTACCCCCCACTCAAAACTCAAATTGTCCCCCACTCACATACTAAAACCCAACATTCAACACTTTAAAACCTTATAAATCATTTATCTCTAAGTAACAATACCCCGATTTATCATTTCAATCCAAGTTTTTTCTTCTACATTTTGTTACTATTGTAAAAAAAAAATTGCCTCCCACAAACTATTTTCCTGGATCCCTCACTGAGTATGTTAAATAGTATAAGTGTTTAAACATTTACCTTTAAATAGTTCAACAAACTTGAAGTAAAATAACACATTTAGGTATTTTTGGTAAATTCGGGTTGGGTTAGCGGTTCGGGTTAAAACAACTCAATTCGAACATAGCATGTTGTGTAATTAGGTCACTCATATGAACCTTAACTTGTAGCATATAATCCATATATACTACACATTTAAGCTTTTAATCGAAACAAGCAAGTGGGTCGACGCATCTAATACATTACTAGACGAGTACCCGTGCATAGCAATGAAATTTTATAGCGGCAGATAGTTGTAGTGATAAAAAAAATTATGGGTTATAAACGAAAAATAATAGCAGTTTGATGATTTGGGGATTAAACATAATGTTTTGAAAACGCGTCAAATTAAACTGATTTTTGTATTTTTGAAACCCGGTGAAAAACCGGGTTGACCCGTTGGTCGAATCGGTTGACCCAGTAACCCGGTGACTCGGCCGGGTCGATTAGAGACCCGGTTTCCAAAACATTGATTAAACATTAATTATAATTTTCATAAAGAGATTACTTAATTTTTTTCACTTTCAAGTTTTGTAACTTTTTCCATTATAGATAGTATAGATAGATATATCTAATTTTATTTTTAAGAAAACTGAAATAATTTAAACGAATTCAACATAAACACGACACGTTTAATAAACAAGTTAGATTAATCAACCCGGCATAAGCCATAACTTGTAATATCTTTTTGGAGTCCATGGCCATTGAAAGCAACTTCATTTTTGTAGCTCTTTAATGGCCATGTTGTTGACCATGAATTCATGTTTTACTCTCAGTTTCACGTTAGAGGCGATGTTAGCGACACTTTTTTTGTAAAAAATGGTCTAGGATACGTCGATGGCAACCACACATTTACTAATTCCGAAACACAAAAGGAAAATCAACAATTCGGAAAGTACATGCAAATAAAAACACACGATTAAAAAAACATAATCATTACAATTTTCATTTTCTTATACTTCTTTGCAAAATTACACTTTTAATCTTAACTGATTAATTAATATTCCGCGTAAAATTTATGATAGTAACTTCAAGCGAGAGTTGATCAAATTTTTTAATCTATTTATTTCAATAACTAAACGGGTAATATTTTCCATGTTTAGATTACTCGAGGAAGGCGATTCGTTTTTAAGTCAAATATATTTTACCTCTCTGTGGCCGCCGTTAAACGTACACACCTCACAAGATCTAAAAACAATACAATTAGACACGACTCATGAGGCTCGTATAGGGCTGATTGTTTCGGCTTATATAGCATGCTTATGGTTCATTTGGTTTTGGGCTTATATTTTGTAAGCTCGCTTTTTGTGGCTTATTTTAAAACTTTTCGGCTTATATAAGTTTATTATGACATAATAAACTTATACTATATAAAAAGTTTCAAAATAAGCAAAAAAAGTGAGCTTACAAAACATAAGCCCAAAACCAAATAAGCACATAAATCGGCAATATAAGCCCAAACAAACACCCCCTAAAGTGTGGGAAAAACACCAAAATAACAAAAACAAAAACCTACCATTTTTTTTTTCTGTTACAATTTGTTCTTCTTCTTGTTTATTTCATGGGTCGATTATTTGTGGTGAATCTTGAAGATGGAAATGTTTACACCTGTAAATATTGTCATTTGCATTTGGCTTTTTCTCATCACATCATCTCCAGGGTATAACCTTCTTTATAACAATGTGTTTAAGGGTTTTATGAGGTACTGTTTTTTGGTCATACCCTTTTAATAATATGTGTTTTTATGATCAAATGAATATGTTTTTAAGGGTTTTATGATTTACTGTTTTTTGAATATACCTTTTTGAAATTATGTGTTTTTACTTTTTATGATCAAATCAATATGTATTTTAAGGGTTTGATGGTTTAGGGTTGTAAAGATTATTGTATAAATTAGTCTGCCAAAAAGTCGGAAATTATGGTTTATTGGTTATGTTTATGTTTGTTTCGGCTTATATAGCGGGCTTATGGCTTATTGGTTTTCGGCTTATGTTATAGTGGCTTACTTTGAAACTTTTCGGCTTATATAAGCTTACCGTGTCATGATAAGCTTATACAAGCCGAAAAGTTTCAAATTAGGCCACATAAAAGTGAGCTTATGAAACATAAGCAGGAAACCCAATAAGCCTTAAGCACGTAGTATAAGCCGAAACAAACACCCTAGACTAAGGTTTTTTTAATCATTTTTATAACAATGTGTTTAAGGGTTTTATGATTTAGCTTTTTTGAATATACCCTTTTGAAAAGATGTGTTTTTATGATCAAATCAATATGTGTTTAAGGGTTTGATGGTTTAGGCTTGTATAGATTATTGTATACATTAGTCGCCCAAAAAGTCAGAAATAATGGTTTGGTGGGTGTTTGTTTTGGATAACCGGCTTATGGCTTATTGGGTTTTCGGCTTATGTTTCATAAGCTCACTTTTTGTGTCTTATTTTGAATCTTTTCGGCTTATATAAGTTTCTTATTATAATAAGCTTATTTAAGCCAAAAAGTTTCAAAATAAGCTACAAAAAAATGAGGTTATGAAACATAAGCCCAAAACCAAATAAGTCATAAGCCGGCTATATAAGCCAAAACAAACATATACATAACCAAAAAGTGGTTATGTATATGTTTGTCTCGGTTTTTGTGTGTGGGGTTTAATGATTTAGTAGTATCATGGTTCATGTTTTAGGGATTGTTTGTTTCGGCTTATAAGGCTTATTGGGTTTTCGGCTTATGTTTCAGTGGCTTATATTGAAACTTTTTGGCTTATATTAGCTTGCCTTGTCATGATAAGCTTATACAAGCCGAAAAGTTTCAAAATAAGCCACAGAAAAGTGAGCTTGTGAAACATAAGCCGAAAACCAAATAAGCGATAAGCCTGTTATATAAGCCACAAAAAGTGAGCTTATGAAATAAATATGTTTTGAAGGGTTTAATGATTTAGGCTTGTATAGATTATTGTATAAATTAGTCGCCCTAAAAGTCGGAAATTATAGTTTATTGGTTATGTATATGTTTGTTTGTGTTTCTAAGGGTTTAATGATTTAGTAGTATTGTGGGTTCATGTTTTAGGCGGTGTTTGTTTTCGGCTTATATAGCGGGCTTATGGCTTATTGGTTTTCGGCTTATGTTTCGGTGGCTTATTTTGAAACTTTTCGGCTTATATAAGCTTACCTTGTCATGATAAGCTTATAGAAACCGAAAAGTTTCAAAATGAGCCACAAAAAGTGTGGTTATGAAACATAAGCCCAAAAACCAGATAAGCCATAAGCCCCGTTATATAAGACGAAACAAACACCCTAGGTTTGTATAGATTATAAATTAGTCGGTCACAACGTCAGGAACCATGTATGTGTTTGGCTTATTGGTTTTGTGTTTCATGTGAAATCTTTATTTGTTATGTGACAGTTTAAGGGTTTTATGATTTAGTGTTTTTACTTTATACCCTTTTTGCTAGATGTGTTTTTATGATGAAATGAATTGGTTATGAATATGAATATGTTTGTTTGTGTAATTTGTTCTTTTATGTTTTAGGGGTTTATGATTATGTTTATACTTAAGCGAACATGGTATTGTTTTAGTTTATGGTGTTTCATTTGGTTAACCAAGGTTTCAGACTTTTTCGCCGACTAATGCGCGCCACTCAGATTCAAACGGGATTGTTTAGTTTATGGTGGTTTAGGTCTATGATGATTAGATGATAAATATATCAGGAATTGAAGTTGAGACGGTTGGCCATTTCTGTTCTCGTGAACCTACTTTAATTGCTAGTTCTGTCTAATGAATACTGATAATGATCTTGACGCAATAACCGTATGTTTTGTTTTGCTAAGATGTATCAAGGTCGCGATAGATCAAACTTGATCTCGTTAAGTCTTATACTATGTATTTAGGAGAAACGTGATTTAAGTACTATATTGTTTGGATAAGAAAACATAGATAAAATACCTGCGAATGTCTTTTGCTACATCTTGGTATTATCATTTTTACATTTAGTTGGGTTATATTGTGAGGTGAACCGTTTCTTAAGTTAAATATACAGTGAGGGCTTTTGCCCGTTAGCTTCGACTAATCTGCTTATGGTGTTGATAACAACATAAATGATATAACAAGACATTAATAAGATAGCCAACTGAGGTCAAACGCAACACTCTGATATATCAATTGGAGTCCACCATTATCTTTTGCTACTTGTATGTTCAATTTTCCTATTTAGACGAGCTGACTTTTTTCCCTTTACGTGTTACAGTATATTTATATGTATGAGCCTATTTGTGTTATGTGCCTTTCTAAGGTGGCGTGGTTATATTGTTCGACCATAGTATATATATATTCAACACCAAAATGTATATAGTCTCGTTTGATTATAAATAATAATCTTATGGACGAAATGTGCTATATTCAAATACTGGCTTACTGTGGCAAAAAGACAAATTAACCTGACATTTACTACATATTTGTTTTGCTTTTGATTTATAACAGGCATTCCATTGTCAACATGGGAAAGCTTATCTCTTTGATAAGATGCAAGTATTCTTGTTTAAGCTTTAACTAATGTTTATAGAAACTAAAGCTTTGTGAATTCTTGACGATGATCATTTAGACCCATTTACCTATTAATGGCTCGATACAATGGGTCAGATAGGACGCCCAACTAGGAAAATATTCAATGCGTAAAACCTCGTAGATCATTTTATTCAAGAATCAATTTATTTTTGTAATAATATATCTTTGTAATTAATGTTGATACTCTGACGCGTAGCAAAACTTACCCGGTTTGACCCGTTACTCAACCTGTCCGACCTTTCTATGATGCCAATTCTAGTTCAGTTGCTATCTGCCCTGTACTGATGTCACGATCCTGATATTTCTAGTGTGAATGTGACTGTTGGAGAGAAAGAAGATCGGATGATGATAACTGGACTGCATACTGTTGCTGACATATTCTGTGTTGGATGTGGGTCGATTGTGGGGTGGAAATATGTGAGATCTTATTTGCTTTAATAAATACTCTTTTAGTTTACATTTTTGTTGTTCGTGGCTTTCATACATTTCATACAACAATCTAATATAGGCCCCGGGCAACAAGTTTCCAACTAAAACGCTTATTAAACTTCGTGTTCATTTCAGGAGTCTGCGTGTGAAAAGGGACAAAAGTACAAGGAGGGAAAGTTTATTCTTGAGAGGTAGCAATTTCGACCCATTTACTTATGAATTAGCCTATTTGTATTGTTTTGTCTTTAAGTCTTGTGGTCAACAAAATCCAACCAGACCGATACCTTGTTTCAACCCCAACCCGTTTTGACCCGTTAGCTGACCTGCCCATTTTGCCACTTTTGTACTCCTTATCTGTCCTCGTCTCAAGAACTGATGTTTTGTTTTTTTGTTGCTTTTGAGCAGGTTTAAGGTTTTGGGTCCGGACGGGAGTGCATATGTGAATGAGCAAGATCTTCAGATTGATGGAAGTGATTCAGAAGACGAGTGATTTAGTCTGATCTACTCTGCTAACTGTACAGTCTCTGATTAGTCTAGCCCCTACTGAAATGCGGTCTTCCTTTATACCATACTACTAACGAAAGTTATACTATTGAATGCGGTCTTTGTCCCACTGGTAATACTTGTGATTGTTGAGTGAAACAGTGCGTGTTCATATTGCGAAAATATAAGGGAATTGCGTTTTACAGAATTTTTGTTTCTTTTATTCGACCACGAGTCTTCTAGATGGAAGTGCTTTTTTGACCCTTTTCATAACATTCTTAATCCAATGTCTTTTTCTTGACATTTTTGCTCGAGTAATCGTATAGTGTGAGACATAGCCAACTAAATATCATATCATTGAAGGTCGATAACGATTGATTCAATGCTCACAGCCATTAAAATGGATGAGGTGGGTCTAGCTGTAGCAGGTAAACCGAACTCGACCCAACCCATCCATTATACTACCTCTACATGCAAATGTTTAGATCTTTGGATGACTTCATCTCTTTGCATGACATCTTATATAAAAGAATTGTAAAAAGATACAGCATTACTTTTTACAGTATATAGATGACATCGCAGTTTACGATAACAATGTGAACCTCTCTAAACCACATCATTTTCTCGAGCAATGGTATCTTCAAACAGTGCTACGAATATGAATTCATCCTCCTGGTCAAAACTTCGATCCATTGGCTCCACACTTCTAGTTCTGAGATGATCAAGAAAATTATATAATGTACGTCACGTAAATGGTTAATTCTTGATGTGAATTCGATACGTACCATGTAATAGCTTAGCTTCCAGATGACTTATCCTTATCCTGATCAAAGTCCATTAGGAAGTCGGTCAAGTTTTCAGAGTCGGCTATAGCTTCCTCCAAAGTCATTTTACCTTTACCCTTTGCGGGTTTGGGCTGCACATAAAAACGAACAACTTCTTAGGATTTCATGTTCGTTCGGATATTCTTCTCAGAAGACCTCTTTGGCGATCAACTTTTTACAAAGGCTCTTTTGGGTTACATTTTCACTTACAGGTCGAAAGTTCCTATCTACTTTGTGACTTGGGTTGGATAAGATAAAATATCAAACTAAAGATGAAAGGAGTCAAATAGGTCGAAAGGGCTAAACGGGTTGAAAGCCATCTGAAAGGTGCTTGAATCAATTATTTAGCAGTCAACCTAAACCAATACACGATCCATAAACAACCTTAGAAAATATAAGATTAGAAATTACAAAAAGCACCTTTGTTTTGCGTAGCTCTGGGGTAGTTTTCAAGACACTCCAATTCCGGCTTATATTTTCGTCGTCGTCAAATTTACCCTCATCGTCACTATCCTGATACAGCGAAATGCATGCAACCAACATCAGCGATCTAAGACTATTTCATTTGTTTAAAAAAGTGACAAAAAAAAAACAGCAGAGATTTTTACCTCCTTTTCACCAATGTCAACGGCTTTAGCCATAGCGTCATCTTCAGAAATTGGTGCTTTTACCTATCGGGAAAAAAATGGTGATTTGTGGAAGAACTAACGCATGTAAGGATGTGATAACATAAAAGTGCATACTGCGTAAAGTTTATTACCTTCACTTTTTCAACCTTCTCGCTGGCCAGAATTTTATCAATTTCCTCCTTTGACGTTATATTGCCATTCTGGTCACAACGGGCACCAAACATAAGAGGATCAGTGCTTTAGTCATCAATGCATCAAACGAACAATTGAGTTTGCTAAACTACCAACCTGTTTCAAATAAGCTAAGACATCAGGAGTAGGCTCGTGAAAATCTGGACCCCTGAAATCGATCACTTGGTTTGGTTCCTGAATGTAGTTTATCGTTGGGTAAACCGGATCTCCACCCCATACTACAGAACGAAAACGGTGGTTATACTATTTGACTAAAAATGTTAAATAATTGAGAAATTTTTGAATCTAAGAACATACTTTGTTTTATCTGCTCCTCTTTCATTCGCATAGCCAAAGGATCTCTAGAAATACGATGATCAGTTCCCATCATTACACGATATTCCCGAGCAGTTTGACAAGAAAACATTTCTATAAGCTGAGTGTTTTCATCTTCACCCGTCTCCTCATAATGTTTCTGAATAGCTTCACGAGATGTGTCTTTTTTCCACGTTTTCACCCATTCTGAATAGTATGCTATCGGACCGTCTCTTCCCAATCTTTCGTGTTCCGCCTGCAACCTTTCTTCTTTATATAAATGCTTCCTAGCTCTATAAAGAGCGGTTTCGGTCAAAGTTGGTTGTTCACCGTAAAGCTTAATTTGACCCGTTTCAGCATCGGGACGCTTCTTTTGCCACCTAGACCATTGTTCCTTATCCGGTTTCCTCCAATTCCACCATAGTTCTTCACTAGTAAGAGGCTCCTTTATCGGCTTCCTAACTTTAGGATCGATAAATGGATGGGGCCGTCCAAGTTTTTTATCAAGATCATACCCAGTTAGCTCCTCGGCCTCAGTATCTTTCTCATAAACCACAAAATCAGAAAACTCGTCAGTTGGTTCTTCTGATCTATCGTCCAAACCTTCATCCTCCACTACTTGATCGGCGACTGCAGTAACTTCAGTATTGACTTCAGCTGACTCAGCAGCAGGACTCATGGCCTTATACGTTTTCCTTCGGCTTCCTGGTTTTTTCCCGTAAGACGAGGCCCCATCTGACGTATCTGTTGGGACAGGAGCACCAGCTGCCCGGGCCTGACCGACTGTGCCCTCAGGTAAATAATCCTGCCCGAGAATACTTGCACGAGCACCAGAGGCAGGTTCAACCTGCCCTGATATCGAGTCCCTGTAACTATGATATGGGGCCCGCTCAACAGCCATTTTCTCAAAAGCGCGTTCAGGTGGTGTATCGGACGAATCGTCATTGTTATCTTTCTTTTCACACTTTACACAAGGAAATAAAGGTGTCCTTTTGGTGATATTTAATTTGATTTTCGGCTGCCATACAGATGATGGAAATGAACCTGTAATGGATGTCTGTAACAGAAAACATTTCTAGATTAATGAAAGATCGTAAGAGTAACAAAATGAGATTCAAGAGGGTGTTTGGAATATTGCATATTTTATAGGCTTCTTAGTTGCTATAACCTCGGCCACAGTCCTATATATTTTAATCTACTTACCAACGTATTTAACATAACCATTAAAGTAATCTAATTAAAACTCACGTCTGTAAGACTGTCCTAATGTATATTTCCTATAGACCACACATAAAAGTTGGAAGTTGTCCCACTAAATTGAATCAAATACCCCGCCAGTTGTTTCGAAATCTCAGATTACAGGCAAAACATTAGCACATTGATAAGATAACCCAACTCGATACATATAGTGTTATTCACAACAAACATGAGTGGGGTTTCATTAACCTGTAAAACACTTAGCCTAAAACTCGAAACAGCTAATTTCGTAGAGTAGCAACCAATACTTAAGTAGGTGGTTCATTTCGATAACATACCACAGTCGGACTATTTAATATCTAACTTTTTGAATTCCGATTATTATTTGTATCGATTCTCAAAAATATGCGATTCGGTTCCAATAAATGCTTCACTCGACAACAACAACATACCCAATCCCGCCGGGGCAGGGTATGGTATGGGGGAGGCAGAATGTTGACAGATCCTACCCCTACTTTCGGGTAAACCCGAAAGAAGAGAGACTGCTTCAGGAAGACATACGGCAAGTGAAAGTGTGCTGGTGAAAAATCTCTTATTACCAAAAAAATGCTGCCCACGATACCCAAATTACTTCAATAGATACACAGAATAAGTGAAATTCAAAACGTTAGTTACTACTCCGTCCCAAAATAAGTGTACAGTTTGACTTTTCAGAGTCAAACTGGTTTAACTTTGACCTTAACTATTTTTTTGTGTGTTATACAATTACTTGATGCAAAATATATGAATGGATTGGTGTTTAAAGTTTGTATTTTTATCATTAGTATAATTTTTCATCGGAGAATATATATAACACAAAAGATAATATTTTATTTTGGGATCATTGAAACGATACTACATACGGCTCAAAAAAGTGACAAGTAAGATACATTTTCATACACTTTATATTTCTATCACATTAGCTCAAACTTTAAATACTACAAAATAGTTAATTTAAGCTAACCTGAAATAAGAGAGGTGACTTGTTAGTAAAACAACCACATCCACTAATCATCTTCCTTAATTTCAATCTGCAACAACAACAAACATATTACAACACATATCAACTGAAACAAATTTAATACAAAGTTAAGATAAGCTATTACAACTAACCACTTAGTTCTTCTTCAGATTATGGTTTGACTTTCATAACAAGTGATTAGCAGAAGGTTGAATTTGAGACCTGTGAGATAATCTCAACAGGGAGGGTTTAAGGAAGGGACAAAGATATGAAATGAACTGAAACTATTTTTTTAGGATAATGTTTTACCAAAAACATGTTTTTACCCTCACTTACATATATGGTCCCTCAAATATTGCCTCTGTGATAATTTTAATCCCTATATCTGTTATTATTATTGCCTGTGTATATTTTTCAAAGATAATTTATACAGTTAATTATTTAGGGTGTGTTTGTTATGGGGGTATGGGTATGTGTATGTGGGTATGGGTCTAAGAATGAATGAATTTGTTTGGTTTGAGGATATAGGTTTAAGAAAACCCTCAAAATAAAAGTTTCTTCAAACCATTCTATACAACAAGGTATCTGGAAATCATTACAGTTTTAATAAAAAAAAGAGTTAATTGCATTTTTGGTCCTTGTGGTATGGCCAAATTGCAGGTTTGGGACCTTAACTTTCGAAATTGCAGTGATGGTCCTTATTTTTAAGTTTTCGTTGCAAATTTGGTCCCCGGGCCGGGACCAAACCTGCAATTTGGCCAAACCACAGGGACCAAAAATGCAACCCAAAAGGACCAAACCTGCAACCCAAACTTGAAAATAGAGACCATCACTGCAATTTCAAAAGTTAGAGTCTCAAACCTGCAATTTGGCCATACCACAGGGACCAAAAATGCAATTTACTCTAAAAAAAACTAATAAAAAATTACTTTTTATCTTCATTTTGAACCTTAAAGTACTTCTCAATATGTTTTCATTGTTACATCTTCACAAAACCAACTTGCTCATGTCCTATATATTATCATATGTCAATCTGTCTCCAAGCCACTGTGTTTTTTGTAACTTATTTAATAGGACAAAAAGGCTTCTAGAAATATTTGACAAATATTTTTTTATTTGATATAAACTCAAGGGCAAATGGCACAAAATGGTACATTACTTAAAAGTTATTTTCAATTAAAGTGTCGAACTTTTTTTTCTTGCATAAAAAGGCACCCAACTTATTTTTTTGGTCAATTTGGATATTTTCGTTAAATATTTAACGATCATTCGTTTAAATATTTTTTTGGCCAATTTGATATGTTTGACGAAACTTGATGGAAATGCTGCTTGCTTTTCTTTTATGAAGTTAAATATTTAGATGATGCTAGTTTCTGGAATGTGGCTGTTGTTTATGGTTGGTTATCAACATTAGTCCAACACATTTAATTATGGTACATTTGTAAGTACTAACTAAATATTGCTTTGCAACTGTTCAACCATAGTGCATGGGAGTAGCAACAAATGACACCATATATACAACTAAAACTAGTGATAAAATTGTTCAATGTTTAAGATAATGTCCTAATTCTTTGGAGAAGATTAGAATGTTTAGTTGCTTATCATCTTATTTTGGTCATTTTAAGGCTGGTGGTAGCAGCCCGTGGAATTGAAATGTAAAACTTAACGGATGATCATTAAATATTTAACAAAAATACCCAAATCAGGAAAAAAAATAAGTTGGAAGGTTTTTTATGCAAGAAAAAAAGTTCGATACCCTGATTGGAAATGACCTTTAAGTAGTGTACCTTTTTTGTGTCATTTGCCCTAAACTCAAACCAATTGTCTAAACCAAACAACATTTTTGAGGATATCATAGTCATTATTATACCATCCTTTTTAAAACCTATAGTGATAGTGATTCATTTAAGCAAACCAAACGGCACCTTACTTAAATGATAATTGGTGTTTGTGGGCATAACGGATTTAGTCTCTGAATTTTTTTTTATGGATCATCTTTTTGTGGTTTTGACGTGTAATGGTTTTGGCCCATTGACCATTAATTCTGTTAGTTTGACCCTGAATTGCATTGTTATTATTGCATGTGTATATTTTTTTAAGATAATTTATAAAGTAAACTTCCTTGTGGTTAGTCAAATTTGACATTAATCATCTCTATCAGAAAGTGTTAGCAAGTATCATCTCTGAGAGGTCAAATGTTTAACACTTTACATCCGTAAAAGGTTGTTTCTTGCAAAACTTTTGTTAAACATCTTCCAAAAATTAGCCCTAATAAGGATGATTTTTGCCCGACATTTGAAATCCTATAGATGATATATGTCAATAGATTTTGACAGAGATAATTACTGCTAAATTTGACAAACCATAAGGATAGTTTTTGCAGTTTACTCTAATGCTATAAATGGTGAAGGAAATGTAGTACTGCTGCTCTTATCAAGATGGTTATAGGATGGATATATAGTTCATTTGTTGCAGCTAGTAGTTGTGTCCATTTTTACTGGTAAGGGTGATTGGTAGTTAGAATGTTTGTGATGGTTCCATTATGCAAATCTACATATTATTTATATCATGAAAATGCATGTCAAAATTGTGATTATGAAGTTTTTAATATAATTAGCCTCCTGATTTTCATATTCTCCAAAACTTAATACATAAATTTGTGGTTTTTTAACTTGTGGTTCGAGAAAAGTAAGATCGAATCGAACGAGATCTTAAGATTTTATGGTCAAGATCGGGATCCTATTAAAAGCATATCTCGCAAAGATTCTACGTAAGAACGGGATTGTTTTTGCTTTGCAGTATCTTCTTAATCGTAAAATCGTAAAATAAAGATTAACAACCATGCTAACTATGCAAGTTTTATGTCAACTCTTACTAAACCCAAATATATTGACACTTTTTATAAATTAAACAAAATAGGGTGAGTTATTAGGAACACCAAAGACAAAGCCACATAAGCTATCGGTTTGATATCATATATCAAGAATTATTAGTTTGGTCTTGGTCAGACTCAAAGTCAACTCTTTATAAAATTCAAAAGTGTGCAAAGGGGTCAAAGAACAATTTTTAAGCCCTTATAAAAACACGACAACAAAGTCTTGATAATTACAAAACATGGATGAAGACAAGTATATTGTTCGTATGTTACTCCGTAATTAGGGATGAGCATGGTGCGGTTTAGTGCGGGTTAACCTGAACAGCAACCGCATTTGCGGTTTATAACAAAATTGAAACCGAACCGCATCACATTTTACGGTTTTGGTTTTGCGGGTTTTTTGTCTTTTTTTGCGAGTTTTAACCGCATCGCACCATCACTTATGACTTATATAATTAATGTGGGTTTTTTTTTGCTTACAATGTTGGTTTTTTCGGTTATAACAATGCATATATTTAATGTAAACACACGCATCACTAATAACTTATAAGAATATTAATGATAATATGTACTAGAAGCCTTATAGCACACATTAAATAATCAATGTTTCGTTTTTCGGTTTTAAATCATCAATTTGCGATGCGGTGCGGGTTTTGTGGTTCGGTTTTACGGGTAAAACTGCAATCGCACTGCGTTTTGCGGTTTTTCTTTTTTTTATAAATCGATTAACCGGTTTTTGCCGTGGTGCGGTTTTTGTGGTTTTGTTTTTTGTGGTTTTTGCAGTGCGGTTTCTGCTCACCCCTAGCTCATCATCAAATGAGCTAAACAGTAACCGGTAACCACTAACACTTCTGAACACTCTCAAGCGTAAAGTTATGAGTAACGGGAGATTCATTTTACACCTTAAGAAATGGTACATTTTTTTCACAGAAAAAGAAACAAATTATCTTTTATTCTAAACGGTACTTGTTTCGGTATGATATCGGTTTTCCAAACACGGTACCGGTACACCCCTCGGTTCCGAGATCAAGACTACATATTTTGGTCGGATCAAAATACGATACCTCGAAGTAAAAATTGTCAGAAAGTCTTAACAACCAAAAAGGTCATAATAATGTGAAATTGAGAATATATGCATACTAAGAATTTTTAGAAATCCTAAATGTGAATGGTGCCTGTAGGAATAAGCTTTTTGCTGGTACACTTAACGTAGTCCTATTTTCGAGTACTCGATGATCTAGGTTCCTTATACGGCCATCGATATTCATCTTGATCAACGATCGAACAAGTCTTGTGTGGTATTCCACAAACTCGTTTAAAACATGAAATCTTTAGTTAGTTAATAGTTAAAGCTATTAAAGCATAGACGGAGGATTTAAAGGACAGGGGTCTGGCCCCTAAAAAATTAGTGTATTTGTTTATAAAGCTAGTAAAAAATATATTATTCAAGCCGATCGTGTAAACGATTGTGATGAGAGGCACTCAGACAAGTCTTGCATTATTCATAACAAGAAGCTATAATAACTAGTTGAGATAAATCAAATAAGTGTGGTTTTTCAAACATTTTCATATGACATTTCACATACTTGCTATAAATAGTATTTCTTACACATACGAATACATTCAAAATCGGTGATTTAATGAGTTGTTAAAATGATTAAAGAAACATATTTACTATAAATAGAATTTCTTACACAAATGATCAAAGAAAAGTAATTTGTTAAAAATGGAACACTATTGAAAAAGTTCACTTCCATACGCAATTCTCATATAGTCATATGTAACAACTAGTGTAATTTTTTTAGACTATAAATGCATCTATTATAGCATGGGGCGGACACAGTACTTTAACTTATCAGGTGCACAATTTTTTTATCAATTATAAAGAAAAAAAACGAATAAAAAGTTACATTTCATTAGAATTATTAGAAGACATGTATTTCTTTTGACATTTAAGTGGACTAATTAAAAATATATATGTATTTTCGTAACACAAATTTTTAAGACCAGGTTCATTTGACAAATAAGTTTGAAATGAATATTTATCATGATTTACAGATTCTCGTCTATAACCCATTTTATAAACTATCACAGTAGATGTTCTGTCAAACCGTCGTTGGCATTATAGTATCTGGCAATGACGTGATATCAATAACGACAGGATTATTGAATGTTCTTTTTCGTTTTCGATATATCAATAGAGCAAATAATCTAATGTGGTTGCAATATAAGTTTACACGTTTCGTGTAACACAAACTAAGTATGGTTTATTTAAAGCCAACATATACTTAATAGTTTAATTAGTTGTCTTTACAAAAGTGCTTAAAGAATTATTATTTTTTCTTTATTAAAAGGGTCAAAATAGAGGTGCATTGTATGCATTTATTAGTTGAGTTATGTTGTTATTATCGAAAAATGATAATCGGTCATTTCTAGTCTAAAATATCCTCATGTTGCAAAATAGATAGTAGAGCATCATATGCTCTGATTTTATAAAAAAAATATTGTCACGTTAGCAATTTTTTCCTATAATTTAAACAAAAAACACCCTACATCAATCATTCGCGTTATATGACACCCTCTTGCCTGCACATAACTCAAACAAACACAAATGAAATAAAAGGAAAAACAAAAACCGGATAACGTGGGCTGGTTGGGACGACACCAACCCCAATAGCACGAACCCGTGTGTCGTCCTACCGTTACCGAACCCTCTTAGAGCATAAGGTACCCTAAGCTATGGCTTGAGCCATACTCGAAAACGTCACTTGATGGCACGAGCACCACACCGCATCTCGCTTTTTCGAGTGTTGAGTCGTCACCAGAGAAACCATAAATAAACAACTTATGCGGAGTATATAAGTTGACAGAACATTTAAGGTGTTACGAATCCTTTTTTTTTCTCCAAGCTAAGTATACAATAATATTTTAATGAAGCTAGCACATGGTGCCAAAAGTCCAATATAAACCCAATATTTGTCATAGACCCAATGAACCAATCATAGCCACTCATTTTTCATCAAAAATAAAAAAAATTCACTTTCCACCTTTTTAAAAAATAGAGTTAAGTACATTTTTTGTCCTTGTGGTTTGGTGCATTTTCTCACTTTTGGTCCAAAAATAAAAAAAAATTTGGTTTTGATCCAAAACACATAGTTTCGTTCCACTTTTGGTCCAAAAGACATAGTTTCGTTTCACTTTTGGTCCAAAAGACATAGTTTCGTTTCACTTTTAGTCCAAAAAATTTAGTGCAAATTCACGGGATTGGAATAAAAGTGGACCGAAACTATGTTTTTGGACCAAAACCAAACCTTTTTTTAATTTTGGACCAAAAGTGAAATCGCACCAAACCATAAGGACCAAAAATGTACTTAACTCTAAAAAATATATATATCTCACACACTGTTAATCGTTACGCAAAACAAATCATATCATCGCGACGAGAATTAAATTATCTTTCTATAGAGGGGCGACACTATGTACTTTCGACGAACTTTTTTTTATGATTTTATGAAGTCATATACGATTTTATGAAATCATATATGATTTTCGCAATTCGTGACTGAAACAAAATTGAAAAAAAGTTCGTCGGAATCACAAATCATATATGATTTTATGAAATCATATATGATTTTATGAAATCATATATGATTCGTTATACGAATCATATATGATTTTCGCAATTCGTGAATGAAAAAGTTCCTCGAAAGTATATCGTGTCACCCGTCTACTGAAAGATAAAAAAATACTCGTCGCGATGGTGTATTTTTTTCGTGTGACAATTTACCGTTTGTAAGATATTTTATTTTTTAAAAAGAGGTGGAAATTGAGTTTTTTTATTTTTGATGAAAAAATAGATGGTTGAGATTGATTCATTGGATCTATGACATATAATATGTCTATATTGATCTTAACTCAGCACATAACTCAAACAAACACAAATGAAAAAAAAAGGAAAAACAAAAACTGGATAACGTGGGCTGGTTGGGATGACACCAACCCCAATAGCACGAACCCTTGTGTCGTCCTACCGTTACCGAACCCTCTTAGAGCATAAGGTACCCTAAGCTATGGCTTGAGCCATCCTCTAAAACGTCACTTGATGGCATGAGCGCCACACCGCATCTCGCTTTTTCGAGTGCTGAGTCGTCACCAGAGGAACCATAAATAAACAACTTATGCAGAGTATATAAGTTGACAAAACATTTAAGGTGTTACGAATCCTTTTTTTTCTCCAAGCTAAGTATACAATAATATTTTAATGAAGCTAGCACATGGTAGAGGACTAGAGAGGATCTAGATATGACATTCTAAATTGTCCATGTTGTTTTAACACTTATAAAGTTATATAATATATTGAATTGAATATGCCACAGAATAGTAACCAAGTTTCATTAGTGTTCCAATTTGTTATCTCAAAGTTTATATTTATTAGATAATTAATGTTAGTCAAAGTTATTAGTCAAAGTAATAGGCCCAAGTCCAGTTTGCGGGTTTAGGATCCGTTAGGGTTTGTTCTCTTTTGTAATCTATAAATAGTTGATCTATAATATCCAGCAATTTTCGGAGTTTTAAATGACTATTATAAACTTTGACTTTTCAAGTCCGATCTTACTTTTGACTTTTGATCTTTTATCGTCACATGAAGACGATTACCGCGTAAATGGTAAAAAATTTCGAAACATATTTTAATAATAAATCGTATTTATTACATACCTCGAGTACAATTTTATTTTTAAACTTATTTGACTCGAAAACGAGAAAATATATATTTTATTCATAAGCTGACTTATCAAAAACTACTCGCTAAATCACGTTTTCACAACTCGGACTCTAAATCAGTGTGATGTAAAACGACATTCCGAACAACTTTTTAGTTTTGACCGTGATCCCAAAACAGTCAAAAGGTGACTGAAATGTCCTCGCAAAATTTTGAGCACAACGCGTGCCGACCCAAAATAATTAAATTATATTTAATTATCATAATTTATTAAATAAAAATATTAAATAAATTAATTATATTGTTAATCGAAAACGTTTGTTAAAAACGCAATTATTGAAGTTAATATTCATTTTACGGATAAAGTTTATCGGAAAAATATATAAATGAATAACAAACATTTTAAATAAATGTTATGAAACAATTATGAAATAAAATCGTGTAAATACTCATTTTTATCAGAAAAATAATTTGGAAAACAATGGCGCAAGTTTCGAGATTTGAATCGTTCGTTAAGTCGTTCAAACGAGTCCCGAACCGCTTCTATCAAAAAGTATATTAAAAATGTTACACTTTTTACCCTCAACTATTAAAACTTGTCACTTTTAAATGGAAGTTTTAATATATAAATCAAAACATATATATCATTTTCATTTCTATAAAAATGATAACACACACAACACACACTCTTCTCCCTCCTCATTATCCGGCCACCACCCCCACCGTCGGATTCCGGCCACCACCACGCCGCCGCCGCCGGAAAAGTTTTCCGGCGGACTTTTCCGGCCAACTCCAAGAATGCTCCTCGCAACTCGATCTACCCGATCCCCATAGTCACTCTCCCCCACTCGCGACTCCACACCACCACCGCCACCGCCACCCTCTCGCTGCCATCATCATCATCGTCCCCTTTTCAGCAACACCACCACAAGGGGTGGTTAGTTTCGGTGGTTAAACACCACCACAAGGGGTGTTGTTTTCGGTGACAGCCCACCCCAAGGGCGTGTTTGGTTGTTCATACTAGTAGCTTAGGGTGCGATTGGATGTGGTATACAACTAGGGGTGTTCGTTGGTTTTGTTTTAAAACGCAAGGGTTGCGTTTGGTTTAATAATTTCAGCAGCTAGGCTGCGTTTGGCAAGAATAGGGTGCGTTTGGCTGCCAACCATGCTCAAGGGTTGCGTATGGTTTGTTTTATGGCACCAAGAGGGTGCGTTTGATTTTGATAGTTATCACTAGGGGTGTTCGTTTGGCTGTTGAAAACTAGGGGTGTTCGTTTGGTTTGTTCCGGCACCAGATAGGGTGCGTTTGGATGCTCCTAAGCACCACGAGGGTGCGTTTGTTTGTAGTTAACAGCCCAATAGGGCATTAGGTGTTGTTTATAATCAACTAGGGGCGTTGGTTTGATTTTTGGCACCACAAGGGCGCGTTCGGTATCGGGTCAGCCACCCGATTAGGGTGCGTTTGGCTGTGGCAGCCCGACAAGGGCGCGTTTGGCTTTCCTACTCGCACAAGGGTGCGTTTGGTTCATTGAAAATCCACCAAAAGATGGTGTTTGGCTGCCCTTAGTCATTAAGGGAGCGTTTGGTTGTGGGTTTAGCAGCCGAAGGGACTGTTTGGGTTAGGACAGCCGCAAGGGTGTGTTTGGTTGGTTTAACCGCACTAAGGGTGCGTTTGGTATTATATAAGTGGACAATAAAATTTAAAAGATTTCATATATAAATATATATATTAAACCGGATCTAAATATGGTATTGGTTAAATAAATATTTTATTTATTATTTTCATTTTTCTTCCTTTTTGTGTTTATAATAACTGTTAAGGGATGTGTTTGGGTTTGCAACATGGATTGATTCAACTGAGTGAAAACGGTTAACTTTTGTTAATATGGAAAACGTTAAACAAATGAATAGGTCATGCCGAGATTTTTATAAATTGCTACGTTTAGTAAATTTTTACAAATCTACTTTATTTATTTTCTTGAAATGTCTTAAGAATTATTAAATCATGAAGACCCGATAATCAAACGTAAGCTATAATTTTAGAGATTTCATTTATCTAGTCCACAACTTTACAACGTGCGTTTATTTTTATAAATGAACTTTCTAATAAATCATTTGGGGATATTCGGGCACGTGTCAAATTATTTAGTGTCATTTATTTTTATCACCTTTCTTATATAATACTTGGAAGGTATTATATAATTAGACAATTTTATTTTAATTGTCACCTTTTGAATATAAAACATGTCGTGTACTAAATACGCTTCGAGTTATACTTTTGGGTGTGTATCTTGTTATATAATTCACGATGTGAATTATGCACTTGGTCATTTTTCATTATGTAATATATACGGAATATATTACACACTTGGCGTTTACTTTTGATTTATTTATTTAACCAACCACCAAACTATTACAACTTTAAATCCAAATCTTTTATCAACGTTGTTCCCGTTTCGTCTTGTACTCAATGTGTACATTCCCGCCAATCGTTCTTCAACATCGATGTGAGTTTATAGCCCCTCTTTCACTTGTTTTACATTTACTTTACAAATCTCGGGGGAGAATACATGCTCAATACAACTCGTTTACATATTCATTTACAATATCTTTTACGTACTATTCTACACACTTGGTTTACATACTTGATTTTGCAATTCATTACAAACACAATTACATGGTTGATTACAAACTTGGTTTCATACTTTGGCACATACTCATTTGCATACACGTTTACGAAATTGTTTACATACTCAATACAAACTCAATACTCAATTTATATCACACTCTTTCTACTTATGTATTAAAGTACTCAAAGCTATTTACGAATACAATGGTTAATTTTTATTGGACACAAGTGTTTTGGTTATCATCTCCTGTTTGCATGTGCCTAAGTAACATAACCCACCATTGCCCATTATCATGAACTGTTAAATTCTTGACCGGAGGACCGGTTGAGGAAGCGCGAGTGTATAAATAGATCTATTTGGGATTGACATCCCTGTTCGGGTGAGTAGCTCTCACTAGTTTCGACAGTACTGAAACAACGAATGCATACATGTCGAAACAATTTGGATGTTGCGGGTTTGAACATCTACACGGGCCTTTATTTGCATTAAATTGCATACATAGATGTCGAGCTTCAGTGTCATGAGCTTAGCGCAACAGTAGATATTATTTATGTGGTACTGTATCTGTTATAGTAGACCCATACATTTTGGAAAACCAACGATCTCACTGTCCGTACTACTTATTAAACATTACTAATTTCTGAACACTTTTCATTATATTGCGGCGAAGCAGTAAACAATAAACTCTTTTGGTTCTACATTTACTCTTACATTTTTGGCGATTATTATAAGGATTGAAATGGTCATACATACTTCATAAATCTTTGGATTCCAACGTTTACATTTATACTTACAAAACTCTATGAACTCGCCAACTTTAATGTTGACACTTGTAAGCATGTTTTTCTCAGGTGAATTAGATGCTTGGATTACTTGATGTGCATTGGAGTCTAAATTGACAAGATTTCATTTATGGATTTCTTCTTATATACAAATGATCAAATCTCGTTGTATTGTTTTTAAGCTTTTCATTGTGATGCAATTATGGGACAAATGTTATATAAATTTTCAAGAAAATCAACGAGATTACTTTTCAAACGACACATTTAGAGGTCGTTCTCTTGTATCTAGCGTTGTGTATTATGAAGTAGCACCCCATGTGGTATTCTGCTGCGTTGTGTATTTTTGGGGGTGTTACATGATCAATAAAAGTTATGCCTCACGGGGTTTTCTACCTTCTTACATGGTATCATGAGTAGGTTATATCCAGACCTAGTCGGCCACCATGAGCCGTTGCCTCAATACCACCGCGTCAAACCTTATAAATCACCATTCTCAAAATATAGTTGTCGGCCACCATGAGCCGCTTCTATCATCTCCAAAAAGAATCAAATATCTCTATCTTCATTCTCAAAACTTAACCGTCGGCCATCATGAGCCGCTTCTATCATCACCATCATCCAATTTTCACATTTGTCGCCATAAACAAACGAATATCCTCTCCATCATCTAGTTTTCATGTTTGTCTCCATAAACAAACGAGTATCCTCTCCATATCATACTAAAAAAACAAAAAAAACAATACCTCACAATCTCTCTCAATCCTTTTCTTTTTATTATTTCAAAATAGAGCGGGTTAGATCATAAAACCTAGTCGGCCGTCAAGAGCCAATGCATCTATTCCACCCCGTCAAATCTCTTCATCTGTCGACCGTCATGAGCCGCTTCTATCATCTCCAAAAAAAAGCAAGTTTCTCACAATCATCACAAACTTTATCTGTTGCATGTCACGTTTGAAGACTTCAAAGACTCTCTTTATTTTTTTTTTTTGTTTTTTTTTTTTTCCTAAAACCCTAGATCTGCTCAATCAAAATATTTTTTTTATCATTCATTAATGACAACCATAAACGAAGCTTTCACCACTTAATGAATCCCCCAAAACTCAGAAGTCTTCTTCATTCTATTTTATGTGACGAATTTCCCTGACTCTACCTCGTCCAGGGACCTTTGGAAGGTATGTAGGGATTACGGTACGGTCGTTGATGTTTTTCCCTTTCAAAAAATCCAAAGCAGGGAAGAAATTTGCTTTTGTTCGGTTTATTAAGGTTATTGATCTTGAACGTTTGATGGAGAATCTGAATACCGTATGGATTGACCGTTTTCATCTTTATGCGAATCGTGTTCGGTTCGAAAGACCCGCTAAGCCTGTTGTTGAACGGTCTCATAAACCTTGTCCTAATCTTCATATTGCTAAGTAAATCAGCCGGTTCCGTCATTTCATTTGCCTTCTGTTCTCAAGGAGAGGTAATGTCCTGCTATGAATTCTGAACTGTTTTTTAGTCTGGATTGAATCGTGTTGAAGGGCATGAATTTAATTGTCATTCATGGGTAAGGTTTTAAGATGTTTCAACTATCCAAACCTTCTATTTTGATTGGCAAAGAGGGTAATAACATAAACCTCCATTATAATTTCTTTCAAATAAATTATATATAATAAACAATCATCATTATTTCAATCCCCCCCCCACCCCCCCCCCCCAATAATAACACACCTCCCCCCCCCCCCCTTTTAAAACACTCACCCCCCCTATTTTCTTTCGCTTTTTTTCTGTTATTCTACTATTTTGTTACTTAAAATGATTAATATTTTTGTGTTTTACCATTTCCCATTGTTAGTTTTTTGTGTAGATTGATGTTAATTATATTTATTATGTATTTTTAACTCTTTATTATATTCATTTTTCCCCCCCTCTTCGTATGTTATTACCCCACCCCCCCACCCCCATATTAAGTATGTTGAGGGGTTCGTGTATTCCGTGGTTAAATGAGAGTCTATTGGTATATAAAGAGTGCCTCTTATTGAGTATGTGGTTGTTCTGTTATTGCTTAGTTGTGTGGGATTGGCGGTACACTGGATATAGGCTATAGATTGGGGAGTGGACACGATAAGTGTGGTAGATGTTTTGTTTTTGAAGTGGTTTGGGGGAGTTGAGGTCAGTCGTACACTCGGGTCGTCGAAATTAGGCTCATGTGTCCTTGTTGTTGGGGGTCGTGGTTGGGCACGTTTTTGAACTTGATAATGACTTATGTCGGTTCGTGATGTTTTGTGTGTTGGGTTTGAATAAAACCCATAGTGACACTGTGTGGGCTTGA
Source organism: Tanacetum coccineum (assembly GCA_026074375.1). NCBI lineage: Eukaryota > Viridiplantae > Streptophyta > Magnoliopsida > Asterales > Asteraceae > Tanacetum > Tanacetum coccineum. Next base: position 10,197 of record BQNB010060001.1, on the reverse strand, counting down.
GGAAACTTGGGGCGATGCTTGATTTGGGTGGTGTTCATTGAACCTTTTAGCATGTTGCTAATTTGTCTTCTAGCTCGCGAGAAGTCTTAACACCGGTCAGGTGTTTTTGGGTATTTTGAGGGTGATATGAAATGCCTTGACCGGTTTAGCAAAGTCTCTTGTGTCGTTCCAACTTCGTTGTCATAGAGGGCGAGATTTTTTATAATTTCCCAAGATCCTTCGGCATTCTTATCACGAAGATTACCACCGGCGGCATGGTCAATTTCGCGCTTAAGATGAAAAGAGACATGATCATAGAAAATTTATATTTTGAGCCAAAGATCGATACCATGATGAAGGACTTTTTGAAGTAAGTCCTTAAAACGAGTCCATGCTTTGGAAAGAGATTCACCTTGATGTTGTTGGAACATTAAGATGTCATTTCGGAGTTTGGCAGTTCTTCCCGATGGAAAGAATTGAGTAAGGAAACGGGTAGTGAGATCCTCCCAAGTGGAGATGGATCCCGTGGGGAGACGTTCAAGCCAATTGCTAGCTTGATAGCGAAGGGAAAACTAAAATAAACGCAGTCGCGTTGTTTCCTTATTTTTAACATTAAGGCCAAAAGAGTCAACAATTTTTAGAAAATCCTTAAGATGTTGATTTTGATCCTCGGACCGAAGTCTGTGGAATGAGCATCTGTTTTGCACCAATCAGATAGTGTCGAATCGTAGAGGCACCACATTGTTCCCATCGGGGAGCTCAATGGTGTTTCAATAGCCCTCATGGCTTGGTCGAAAATAACCTCCTAAAGTACAGGGTGGATTTTCAATTTCCATGGTGGTTAACGAAAAAGATGGGTTTTACAAAATAAAGGGAACGAAGAAAAAGATAGACTATGAGGGAGCTAATAAAAAGAAAGAAAAATCTCACTTGATAGGAATATTGTGAGTAGACATATGCTAGATAGAATCTGAAACCTAGACTACTCCCCAGCAGCGGTGCTAAAAACTTGATGTGCGGTTGATTGCAAACCGAAGTTTTGTAATCCTCCTATGCATTGTACCTAATCGTTGTAGTGTAGTATAGGTAAAACTCGGGGGATTGATCGTTCTATACGGGAATAGTTTGGGTAGGCTCGAATCGAATGTTACTAAGGTCTAAGGATTGAGGGAAGATTATTTTTATGTTTTTATATTTTATGAAAGCAAGTAAAATCTCAAGTTTGAAGGGGGTTTGATTAAAATAAAACTACTCCTAATTCTATTCCAATTTGAAGAAAAGTAAATGTGATGGAAAACTCTTATGGTTGAACAAATATGTTCCCCTAATCATGCACTACTCCCCAGTTATCTTCTTTTGTTTTATTACCCGTCACCATCGTAATGGAATGTGTAAGTATCTAATCAATTAAACACCTAACTCGGAATCCACCCAAATGGCAAGGTAGTATGAAGACTGTTGCGTAGGTATCATCTAACCTAGCCGTGTTTCCCTAGACGTCTTTACGTTACAATTAAGAAACTAGTTTTCTAGAGCCTAACGCGCACATCATTAACAAAAAGCAATAATAAAAGATAAACAACTAGGTTTCATGCAATCATAATCAAACACAAATTATATTTAGCCAAGCATGTTAATTGAAAGCGAAGAACAATTAATCAAACAATACATAAACATATCGAAAGATTAAAAGAAATAAGGAACTTTACTTCAATTAAACATGGAGTTTTAAAGAGTACAATAGGGTTAGAAAACCCTAAAAATTATCTGAAACCACAGCTACAAAGTATGCATTCGTTCCCCAAAGTTTTCCACACTTAAACCTAAAAATTAAGGGTTGTATATTTAGGAAAATAATCATGACGTCGTCGCTTGTTAATTGTGACGTCGTCAACCCGTAGAATCTTCTTCGGGCTTCATAGAGTCGCCAACTTAGATGTCGTCATAAAAAGTCTTGACGTCGTCCCTTGAATACTTTGACGTCGTCACAAGAAATTATGATGCCGTCTCTACGACCTGTAAACCAATTCTTCATCAATTTTCGTGTAGAGTTGTAATCTTGTTCACTTCTTCCCAAATTGAGTTCAAGTCACGTGTATTTCCTCCAAATTCCTTCGAATGTTAAAATCACAAAAAGAAACGATTAAGCACGATGAACGAGGATATTTGCATGATTTTGGGGGTTAAATGACCCCGAAAAAATATATAAAATGACACATCATCAAATACCTCTACACTTGAGATTTGTTTGTCCTCAAGCAAATGAGCTTTTTTACCTAGTCAATAGCAAAATCGGGGGCATTTAACCTACTTAAAAAATATAATTTATGGCACAACCAATTAGACATCGTAATTAAGAGCACATAAATTATATACTATCACTTCACATAAGTGTTTGGATTCTCTCTTACTCTAGGGTGTAATAATGAATTATAACAATATAGGAAATAGGAAAATAACACTCACTACTTGTCATAGTATATAAATTACCATAGGCTTGATAAAGGATCAAAACTTCCACCGCTTTGGCGTAAGCACCTAGGAATTCTATCAAAAAGGCCTTTAAACGGTTGTGATGTATAGGTGTAGGGTAAAGGAAACACGGTTGGGGATATTTGGAGGAATTTTGACTGGTGGCAAGCTAATTATATACAATAATACATGTAAAAGGCGTTGCCAAGCCAAGACTCGACGAAACTAGGATAATAATATACAAACTCTACATCAAACTCTTTCCTTTTCTTTTCTCGACTCTTTATTCAACATAAACATAAGCAAAATGGCAGCCCATACATATTTTTTTCCCTTTCACTTTTTTTGTACACTTTTGCCCTGCCATTTGCTGAAAATAAACATGACTCGGGGTTTATAATTGCACCCGTATACTTGAGATATAATACTTAATAACATAAACTAACTAATGACCCGAATTGAGAAGGATCAACATAACATAGAGAATATTAGACAATCATAGGGGTATTGACTTAACTTTTCTTCCTCATTTCTCCGTATAATAAATACTACCATGGAATATCCTGGAAGACTCTATAGAATATCTACAAAAATTATGGAAGACTCTATAAGGTATATCCATACACAACCAAAAATTAAACTATTTGCATGGAAATCCATTACTAACTCTGTTGCGATCATGGATAATCTTTTTAAAAGAAGATGATCTCCTTGTTCAAAGTGTCCAATATGCAATACGTGTGTATAAACAATTGAACATATGCTTTTTGAGTGTGCATGACTCGACATGTTTGGTTTGGTTCTTCTTTAAGTTTTCAGAATCATCATTCATGTACAAGTGTTTCGCTTCGCTTTCAGAGATTTGTTGTTATTTTAAGTCAAGTTCTGAAGCTTCTTGTATTCTATCAATCGTGGCAACGATTTGTTGTTTTATTTGGCAATCCCGTTGTGCTTTTCTTTATGATAATGTTGGTATTTCTCCTTAGATCACTTCAGCGTCGATTAATGATCAGTTAAATGAGTTTGATAAGATAATGGCCTCAAATTTCATTTCATAAGCGGGTTGTCCTCATTTTACATCATAAACTTCACCGCGGTGGATCCCCCTAGCTCTAAGGTGAAGATAAACTGCGATGCAGCTTTTATGGACTCCAAGGCCACTTTAGCTGTTGTAGCATGTGATTTTATAGGTTCTCTCCTTTATGCCGATGCTATGACTTGTTCTTCTATGTCTCCTCTTCACGCAGAAGTTTTAGTAGTGCACTATGTGTGTCAATTGGCATTTATCGTGGTTGGTCTCAAGAAGTTGTAGAATCCGATTGTCAAACGGCTATCATACTCTCATCTACAAAAATTACACCACCATAGAGCATTGTTGCTCTTGTAACTAATATTCGCTCATGGTCTGCGAATTTGCAGTTATCTTCCTCATGGAATAAGCGTGAAAACACCAAAGTTTCTCATTGGGCCGCTCGCTTTGCATCTTTGTCACCTTTACCTTTTAGATGTGATGTTTCCTTTCCTTATAAACTTTCCTCTAGTTCGAGGAGTGATATGTATGGGTCTCAGTTTGTATCTTTTAACAAGTTTTAGTTATAAAAAAACTACGTGGGTAATTTAGACATATCGTAATCCAAGAATGTGATTTGATCTGAAAATTCCGTAGAAAGACTATTTGAAAAGAAACTTTTTGTTAATTAATCTCCATAATTGGCATGCAATAATACATGCAATCTTAAGTTAAATCACTCTACATTAGATTGCATGAAAAGCGATTTAACTTAAGATTAATAAATTTTAATCACTTTTAAGGGATCAACATCATGTAAGTCTTTTTTTTGGGTAAAGGGTTTCCCCGGTAAATTTTATTACGCCAAAAAACATTTAAGTACAAGGGATGAGGGTGAGTCCCACATCTCCGCCCGTTACATGGGCAAAACTACTTTCTAAAAAAAGGTACACAAAATGACTAGACAAAATAAATATAAATTTATTTCTTCTTGCGACCTCGAACTCGGATATCCAAATTATCGCATATAGTTTGATGCTCTTGAGAAAGATCATGACCTTCTTACATGTCATCATCGTATGGGTCATCATCATAGTCACTATTACCATACGAATTCCTCCATTGTTCCAGCAAACTTTGAGTGCCAAAACCTACCCTTTCTGAAGCCATAGAACGAGCCATATCATTATCAACTGATGCAACCCCATCTTCACTATCATAATCACCCAAAAACTCTACCTTCTTCAAAGAATTACCAGCTTCATCCACAAGAATATCTTGCCCACTAGTAAGTAATTCTTCAAACTTCCAGATTCTATCAATAACAGAAGTAGTACCAGTACTACTATTATTGACATTCATAAAAGAGGATCCACTTGAAGTAGCTCTGTTATTTACCAAATTAGTAGTCCCCCCCCATTGGTACCTAACTCCTCATCATTATCTACCGAATTAAGAACTTCAAATGGATTTGAATTACTAAGCTCAATAGTAGGTTCCACACCTTTCTTCTTATTACCGCCAGAATTAGCAGTAGGCTTTTTGGGAACAGGTCTATAATCTTTCTGATGTTTAAAACCTATTTTCAGACCAACCAGAACACCTCAAGAAGTTTGACTAGGCTTCTTCACAGTCTTCTTTTCACAAGTACCTGTATTCTTCGGACATTCCTTATGAATATGTCCAAAACCATACAAGACGCACATCTAGGAGGTTTCCACTCATACTCAACACAGATATTACATATATAATGGCCCTCCCCAGTAATTTTAGACATATCCACGATAATGTTATCTTTCAACTCCACATCAGCTCGAAGCTCAATCATAACTCTAACATAGCTTGACCTACCCCAAGATTGCATGCACATATCATATGTATAAGAGTTAAGCATTAGAGGAGTACCCAGTTTAGTAGCAATGGCACTCAAAACCTTCCTTGCGGAGGTCGTAAAGGTTACACCATGGAGTTTAACCCAAAATAGTAATAGAGTACTGTCATTTTTCTTCCTTTAATTGGTTCTCATCCGGTTGCCATTTCTTCAAGTTAAGCGGGTATTCCGGAGATCCATTGGATCTACTTCTCTAAGCATAGCATCTAATCCGTCATGGAATAAAATTGAAAAGAGATATCCGGTAGACGAACTGCATCATTGAGCGAGTAAGGCTCATATTTTTACCCATTTTATTCTAACATAGTTAGCAACAACAGGGTATGCCACCTTCTTCCCCAAGAAAAAACCATAAGCTGTATTAGCAAATCGTTCACTAATAGCACAAATAGAATCCATCGGAACAACCACATCAATCCTATTACCACCGGGTGTAAACAGAGTACGAACATTCACTTTCTTCTCACTTGGTTTACCAATTATATTAGCATACGAAGACTTACCAGAGGCATTACCAGCCGTAGTAGTAAACGGCGTAGATAACGGTGGAAAAGATTCCGGAACAGTAGTATCGTCCAAAGAGTTTTGCTTTCCCATCTCAACCATCATGTCAACCACAGATGGTATTACACCCGATGCAACACCAACTGGAGTATCATCATTCATAGTATTATCTGAATCCGTAGATACACCAATACCTGAGGAGGTATTCTTTTTATTCCTATTAAGATTCTTCTCCTTAACACCTATCCCCACCTTACTCCCCTTCTGACTCAAAAACCCTTGCTCCATTCCAATAGAATCACACCGATGCAACCAGTAAAACAACACCAATATTGAAACCCAAGAACACACAGCAAACAAAAGCGATAATGAATGATAATAAAACCCTAATCGCTTAGGGTTTTTAGGCGATAATCAACAGATGAATTATCCTCCATTGAATTCCAAACATATCGTGAATATTGCAATATAGATCAGTAATAGAAACGCAAGAAGAAAAAATAAAAACCCTATGAATAACGATCGTTTAAACCTAGATTCGAAGTAAATTAAAATCAAAGGCCAGTAATAATTAATGCCACAAAGATGTGAAATAATATAGTAGGTCGGTGAGATTAATAACCAAGAATCCTGGTTCGGTGCATTATTAATGACTCTTCCCTTATGTATAGACCAGTTTGCAAAGTCTTCATATGACATTGGATATCTAAGGAGTTCATTGTGATTTCTATGAGAAAATATTATAAATGATAACGACTCAATAAGCAAAAAATACAATGTAAGTGTGTCTATGTAGACTTGATGTGGGTGTGTGGTTTGCTTGACTCAAATAAAAGAAAAATAGTGATAGTACTAGTAATAAGCAAACCTTGATGCACAACCTATGTTTGATATTGCTCAAGAT
>BQNB010060000.1:16227-37094 GCA_026074375.1 Tanacetum coccineum | reverse complement strand
GCTCTAAAACCAACCCACATTAGCTTATAAATAAGCTAGACTAAGCATACCAATGAGCCATCCATTTTTGCTCATTCATCCTTTATCAAACAGTGACTTTTTTTTTCTTTTTTTAATTTTTCTTAAACTCTTGTATTAAAGTTTTAAAACAAATTATAAAGAGCTTATATTAAGAGCTTATATGGTTTTTAAAGAAACACAAGTTAATATAAAACTTAGAACACAATGTTAAGGATAAACTGAATTTTCATTAAAAAGAAGAATGCAAGTACAAAGTAAATTAAAAACTTTTAACTGAGCTAAAAAAACACACTAAAACTATTCTTACAAAAAAAACTCACTATTTGCCACAATGGCTTACAACAGCTTAAATAGCCAAAAATAAGCTAGGGTTCTTTTTCTTGTCTTCTTTCCTTGTGCTTCTTTGTAGACACAGAAACGACTTGTGTTTGTTGTGAGAGTAGAAACTCAAACAAATCCTGGTCCTAGGATTGTCTTGGAGCCCAAGGTCTTAAATCTAAACCCTTGATCGAATTGGTGGGTTTTTGGATTGCCAGCTTGGCATACCCATGTGGGGGTGAGGTTTAGTTATGGTGATGGTTTTGGAGGGATGTGGGGAGTCAACGAGGTTGACAGAGACAAGATGTGGGGTTTGTGATATTGGCGGGAAATGTGTTGGGAAGATGTACAGTAATTTAAACGGGGGTGTGAGGTTTGTGGTTTTGTCACAATTGGTCCCTGAGGGTTATAGTCATGTTTGCACCACATGTCCTTGTGTTTATACAAGTTTGGGGTTTTGACAGAAAACACCCCTGAGTGTTATAAAGGTTATTACACCACAAGTCCTTGTGGTGTATAACTTTCTAGGGTTGGCAGGAATGACCCTTGTGGTTAATACTTTGGTGGATTGGCAGTTTTGATCCTTCACAAGATTTTCTTTATAACCTTCATTAAATAAGTTTAGGGACTTGGCAATTTTGGCCCCTAAACTTATTTTTCTTCACTTTTTGACTTTGGATTTGTCGGGGTTGACTTTGGTTGACTTTTTCACACTTGGGCTTTGTCTTGACTTTGTCTTTTCCACGCTTTTCCATTCCGTGTCTGGTTTTGTCGTTTTGGCTTTGTTTTTCGTCCTTTTCTTAGATATCCGTTCCTGCACAACACAATTAGCAAAACAAGCATATATTTGGCATTTTAAGTTCGTTTTTGGTTATTTTAACTTGTTTTTAAAGGTAAAAGGTGTGTGTAATTAAACATATACCACATACCGTCAGAACATACTTTGAAAAGGTAAGGTTCCTCCCAAAAGTAGTGTTTGAGGTCAGAGAAGAATTTATTATTTTGCTGATATGTCATTCCTTTTGGTATAATATCACCAACCACGTAGTTTGCAAATTTTGCGAACCAAGGTTCATTTTTGGTATTGATTTCCATAAGAGTTACTCCAGGAAAGTTGTCATCGACTTCACTGTTATCACTTGAGTCATCATTTTCAATTCGGGATAAGTGGTCAGCAGCAACATTTTTCGTTTCCTTTCTATCCTTGATTTCTATGTCAAATTCTTGCAGGAGCAGAATCCATCGAATAAGGCGTGGTTTAGCATCTTGTTTCTTGAATAAGTGCCTTAAAGCTGAATGATCGGTATGAACAATAGTTTTTGAGAGAATAAGATAGGATCTGAATTTGTCGAATGCAAAAACTACAGCCATAAGCTCTTTTTCGGTTACAGTGTATTTTTGTTGAGCGGGATTAAGGGTTTTGCTTGCGAAGTAGATCGGGTGAAAATTTTTACCATCTTTTTGACCTAAGACGGCTCCTACTGCGAAATCACTTGCATCACACATAAGTTCAAACGGAAGATTCTAGTTTGGGCTTACGATCACAGGAGCACATGTGAGTTTCTCTTTCAATAATTCGAATGCTTTTTGACATTCATCATCGAATTCAAATGGAGTATCTTTTTCAAACAGTTTAGTTAGAGGTCAAGAAATTTTCGAGAAATCTTTTAATGAAACGTCGGTAAAAACCGGCATGTCTGAGAAAACTTCTAATACCTTTGATGTTGGTAGGGAGTGGAAGTTTTGAGATTACGTCAATCTTTGCTTTGTCGACTTCAAGTCCGGCGCTAGACACCTTGTGTCCGAGCACAATTCCTTCTTTGACCATGAAGTGACATTTTTCCCAATTAAGGACAAGATGAGCATCTTTACAACGTTGGAGCATTTTATCAAGGTTGTTTAGGCATGTGTCGAAAGAGTTTTCGAAGACAGAAAAATCGTCTATGAATACTTCGACTGATTCTTTGATCATATCGTGAAAGATTGCCAACATGCACCTTTGAAATGTGGCAGGAGCATCACATAGCCTGAAAGGCATTCTCCTATAAGCGTATGTGCCGAAAGGACATGTGAATGTTGTTTTTCTTGATCATTAGGATCGATAAGAATTTGAAAATACCCAGAAAAACCATCGAGAAAACAAAAATATTTATTTCCTGCGAGTCTTTCTAGCATTTGATCCATAAATGGTAAAGGAAAATGATCTTTTGCGGTTGCTTCATTGAGTTTACTATAATCGATGCACACTCGCCAACCCGTAACGGCTCTCGTTGGAACAAGTTCATCATTTTTGTTGGTGACAACTGTAATACCACCTTTCTTTGGTACACAGTAGATAGGACTAACCCAAGGACTATCAGCAATTGGATAAATTATACCGGTATCCAAGAGTTTCATGATTTCTTTTTTGACAACTTCCCGCATGTTTGGATTTAACCTTTTTTGTTTTTGGACAACGGGTTTCTTATCATCCAGAAGTTGTATCTTATGTTTGCAAAATGATGGGCAAATACCAAGAATATCTATTGTTTTCCAAGCAAAGGCTTGCTTGTGCTGTTTTATGGACAGATATGAGTTTGTTTTTCTTTTCTTTGGATAGCTGAGATGTATGTTAACAGGGAAGAAAAGGAGGTTCTTATAGAATACATATACTAGATTATCAGGGAAGGGGTTAAGTTTTGTGATCGTAGGAGGTTCTTCGAGAGATGTTTTGATCTTATAATCAGTATTGATGGTGGTTTTTTCGAATGGTGGATCTTCGGTATCAGATTTAGAGTCAGAGTTTTCATCGGCAGTCATTGCTATGAATTCATCAAATTCAGCAAAGATTTCTTCTTCGAGAAGGGTTCCTTCAATAGAATGCATAATTTTACTACCTTTGTCTAGAAGAGCATCAAAATCTTCTTCTAAGATTTCATCGATGATATCGATACTGAAACATGTATCATCGTTTGAATAGGAGTGTTTCATTGCAGAATCGATATCAAAAATCATTCGTTCAGTTCCAACTCCAAGGTTGAGTTATTTCTGTTTAACTCAAATTACTGCGTCAGTAGTGTGAAGAAAAGGGTCATCCTAAAATAAGTAGAACTTTACTATCTTCTTCCATTTCGAGAATAACGAAATCAGCAGGAAAGGTGAATTTACCAACTTCAACGAGCATATTTTCAGCTATTCCAACAGGGTATTGGAATGATCTGTCGGCTAATCTTACGCTCATTTTAGTAGGTTTAAGATTTTTGAGAGATAATTTGGCATATAGTGAATATGGCATAAGGTTAATGCTAGCACCAAGGTCGGCTAAGGCATTGCAAGAGAAAGTTTTGTTGAAATTACATGGAATAAGAAAACTTCCGGGGTCTCCGAGTTTAGGTGGAACTTTGTTTTGGATCATCGCTGAACTTTCGTCGCTTAAGAAAGCAGAAGAAATTTGTTCGATTTTATGTTTGTTGCTTATGAGTAAATTTTCCATAATTAGGCATTCCGGCAAAGACATCGATAAGAGGTACATTGATTCGAACTGCGCGAATTACGTCGAGAAATTTTTCGTATTAAGCTTCCATTTTTTCTTTCCTTAGATGTTGAGGATACGGGATTTTTAGTTTGTATGGTTTGGGTAATGTAGTTTCCTTGACTGGTTTTGGATTTTGAATTTTTGGTTGTGGTGTAGGTTCTTCGTCTTCTTCATCGCTATCGTCGAAATTGATAGGGTTTTCAGAATTAGTTTGTTGATCATTTGAGTTCACTGGTGGGTTGTAGGATTTACCACTTCTTGTGAATACGGCATTCACATGCTCATTGCGAGATTGTGGTGGTTGGTAGGCTTTGGAATTGTGTCCTTTTGGGTTTGGTTGAGTGTTACTAGGAAAATAGTCGATCGAGATTGCGTCGACCAGATTGCTTGTCAGAAAGGTCGGTCGAACTAGGGTTTTAAGGGTTTTGAATTGAAGCTTGATGATTTTTGGCAACGGTTTCGAGTTGGGTTTTGAGATCCATGAATGTTTCTTTGACGAAAGCGTTGGTCGATTGCTGAGATTTCATGAAATCGTTGAATTGTTTTTGAAGATCGTATGGTTTATCATCAGTATTGGATCGGTAGTTGTCTCGATTGTAACTACTTCGTTCGTTTGAACGCCAATTATCACGATTCGAGTCTCGGTCGCGGTAATCATTATAAAAACGAGTCTTACGAAAAGTTTGCATAAATTTGGCTTTTTCTCCTCGGGACATAGGTATATCATCTTCATCAAGATTAGGTTTTGTTGTTTTAGCATGAGTTTGGAGTTATTTATACTGAGCATCCATTTTCAAGGTCATGGCATCCATTTAGGCCATAATTTTGTCAGTATTGGAATTACTACTACCTTCATCGGTGAAAGCAACAATTTTTTTAAGAGATGGTTTGGTTTTTTGATTTTTAGCCCAGTCGAGCTTGAGTAAGACTTTATCTTCCAGAAGCTGATAAGCTTGATTTGGTGTTTTATAGAGGAAAATACCACCAGCTACGACATTTAGAATTTCTTGGGTTATTTTGCTTAGACCATGATAGAAGATTTTGATTATGTTGCCTTTGGACAGATTGTGACCATAACAGTTTATGCGCATTTCCTCCATACGAATAGCCAAGAGTCTCGGTTAGAGATTCGTTTAGTGTTGAAGAGAAAGCTTGGATTTCTCTGGAGGAGTCGGTCAAAAAGTGTAGGGGGTAAGAGAATCGACTAATGAAAGAAAAAAAAAAAACGGTTTCAAAGTTATCCCATGTTTCTATAGTTCCTTTGTTAAGTTCGTCCAACCAAGTCTTTGCATCTCTAGTTAGTGATAAGGGAAACATCATTAGGCGAACAGCTTCATTTTTGGTATCTCTGTATTTAAACATATCGCAAATATAACACCCCCATTTTTGACATATAGCAGCGGAAGCTAATCTGGGGTATTATTTCATAGTACAACAGTCATAATCATAGAAAACGACTCAAAAGAGACGTTTTTAAAAGATAAGTTATCATTCATTATTTCATCAGAGTTTTTACAAACAGAGGTCCTAAAATCTACATGAAAACATAAAGTTTGAATGATAACAGTTTAGCCATCTTCAAGTCCGTGCCACTCCGTGCCATAAGGTGCTCAGTTACCTGAGATAAACATGCTAAAAAGTCAACACAAAGGTTGAGTGAAATTCATAGGTTTATATTAAACAGTTTGAATACAAGTTCAATAGTGGGTTACGTTGTTATACACCCATAAGTGTAATAATTGCAATGAGTACAATTATTATAGAAAACAGTATTATTGCCGAATGCTCATGCACCGGAGACCTGGATGATAGTCAATAATCACAATAAAATTGCCCCACAGGTGCCTTTGCCAAAATAACCCGTTTGTGTTTTCAAATTAAGTGCGTTTGGTTACCGAAAGTATAGGGTAACCAAGGGGAAGAAACTCAATCCAAAATAGATCTATTCACGCATCATTCACGCTTACTCCGAAAATTAATTAACGGTTCATGATAGTGGGGTTCTTAATCGCAAAAGTAATGACTAGGCAAATAGTATATCTGGATAGCATACCGTTTGGTGAAAAAATACTCGTATTCATGGTTTTATTGCATGCTATCCCTCGCGGGTTTATGAAAAACATTAGAAGATTTTAAAATGCCGAGGCTATGAATTCACAATGTCTTGAAAAATAATCACCAATTATTATAAATTAAATGAGTATGTACAAAGAGTTTGTAAATCATGTATGTTAGGAGACGTTTATTACTAAGCATGTATCCCCTTGCGGGGTTTATGAAAACATTAGATGATTTAAAAATGCAGATGGCTATGAACTCACCTTAACAGTACAGAAAAATCTGCATTGATGACAATAAGTATATTAAAGTGAAAGTAACGGCTTCGTCACGGAAACCTGGGTAAATCATGTTCAAGTCTTATCTGTGTGGGTTATGTTTCAAAACTTTATAAAGTTTAACGTATTACTTTGATTTATTAATTTATGGAAATATTGTATCACTGTTCGGGCCATCATAATTCAGAGGTCATGTAGTAAACGTTTGAGGAGCCAGGACACTTTAAATCGTAAATCCAGCAAACTCGTCAAAACGTATACCCAAATGAAACTCCTTACATGAAGCTCCCTAGTAACGTGATACGATAAGATTTTAAGTTTCTTCAAAAGTTAGTCGATGTGTATATAATTACGTTAAATAATAACGTAAATTGTTTTATAATGCGCCGATTGATGATTAATAACGATTAATGTGTCGGGTTTTAATAAAATCGAGTTTTATAATATTAATATATATTTTTATAATTTATATAAAAATATTATATTTTATATTTTCAAGTTTGCAAAAATGGCAATATATACCCTTGGTTTATAAACTTTTACAAGTTTAGTCCTTTATATATAAAGTATATATAATTTAAACCTTTAACTTTAGAACTTGGCAAAATAGGTCCTTATAGTTATAACTTTGGAATAATGACATTTTCAGCCCCTTTAGTTATAAATTTCAGAAAGTTATGATATATACCCCTTGCATGGAAATAATTTACAAATCAAGTCCAAAAAGCCATGCAAGCTTATTTTAGGGTTCCAAATGATATTTGCAGGTTATAGCTTATTATAATAAGCTAAAATAAGATGTTCTAACGTAACAAAAGTTTAGAAAAAAGATTCGTTAGCTAGAAAATCAAAACGGGTCGTTTTTAGGGTTTTAACAAAAAACACATGGGTTTGAGGATTTAAGGCTTCAAACAAGAGTTTATATATGATCTTAAGAGTATTATGAACATTCTAATACAGATTATAAGCTTATTGAACAAGATTTTGAGCTTACTTGAGCTAAAATGGGTCGAAATAGGGTTTTCGGGTTCGTACGCCTAGTAACGACTTCAAGGGTTCTTTTCTCTTGATTCTTGGCTTCTATTCTGAGCTTAGGGACTTCACTTGATCTTCTACTACTGCTAGAGAATAGCTAGAACTCCATTTGAGTGTGTGTGTTTGAGTTTGAAGGATGAAATGAAAGGGTTGCTTGTTTCGGCTATTTATAGGGTTCAAAACCCTTGGTGCCTAAGTTTTCTTGGTGGCTAAGGGTTAAGGGCTGTAGATAGTGACTAATGAAGGCTAGATGGTGAGTATGGTGAGCTAGAAAAATAGCTAGGCAAGGTGGAAGGGTGTTGGAGGGGTTTATGAAGGTTCGGCTAGAAAGGGTGACAAGGAGGTGATGGAGGTGCTTGTAAGGTGCTTGGTTGGTTGCTTGAGGTGCTAAGAAAGCTAGCAAGGAGGTGACAAGGTGAGGTGCTAGCTAGTTTGGTTTAAAAATGGGTAAAAAGAAAGAAAAAGGGTGTCGGGTTTGTTTTATTTCGGGTTAGGGTTTAGGGTTTTAAAATGTGGATTAGGGTTAGGATTAGGGATAGATTAGGGTTTAGGATTAAGGTTTAGTGTTAAGATTAGGGTTAGGATTAAGGATTAGGGTTTAGTTTTAGGTTTAGGGTTTAGTTTTAGGTTTAAAGTGAAATTAGGGTTTTAGGGTTTCATTTAGGGTTTAGGGTTTTAAATTAGGGTTTTAGGACGAATTAGGGTTTAGGTTTAAGGTTTAAAAGTCATGCATTAAGTGCTTGTACCTTGTGCTAAAGTGGTAGTAAGAAACTAGAATGAATTTGGAGGTAAAATGACCTAGTTTGACTTTCTTGCATTATTGACTTGTACATTGAGCTTTAGAAAGTTGTAACTTGATTCAGGAGGGAAAAGATATTCAAATGTTGTGTATTGATACTTGTACACATGCTTTAAAGGCTTGTACATTCATTTTATATGTATACATTACATATAATTAGGGTTTTGATGTAAACGTTAACGTTTAATGCTTGTTTTGAAATAACGTTTTGAAAAGTACGTTAATGATAATGTATCTTGTAAAAAATGTGATATTAAGTATAGACTTGAATATGTGGATGTTTTACATGATATAACTTAGATAGGATGGCATTGATTAGAGGTTGCGTGAGCCGCTTTACTTTAGAGATGCAAGTTACGTTGCATAAATGGATTAAAGCAAAAATATCCCTAAAAAGGTGGTATAAAGTGCATTAATTTAATAGATGGATATTTAGTGACATCTAATTTAAATAGATGGATTATATTACATTGATGTAAAATTGCGGGTTTGTTTATAGTCTCCCTCCCTTAAAAGAAATATCGTCTCGAGATTTAGTTGGATGCCGGAGTGATATTTGAAAACAGATGTGGATACTTGACATGAATTTGATCTTCGCGTTCCCACGTAAATTTTGGTCCTTTTTTAGAGTTCCATCTTACTTTGACTATAGGAATACGACTTTTTTTAGTTGCTTGATTTCCTATCATGAGCTCTACTGGTTCTTATCACAAAGTTGAGTTTGTCATCGAGTCGAAGCACTTTCATTGGAATGACAAGGGATTCGTCAGATAAGCATTTCTTTAGATTAGAAACGTGAAAAGTATTGTGGACATTATTGAGCTCTTCAGGAAGGTCAAGTTTATATGCCACTGGGCCAATCC
This sequence comes from Tanacetum coccineum, assembly GCA_026074375.1. Lineage (NCBI taxonomy): Eukaryota > Viridiplantae > Streptophyta > Magnoliopsida > Asterales > Asteraceae > Tanacetum > Tanacetum coccineum. The sequence continues at coordinate 28,208 of BQNB010060000.1, read as the reverse complement.
ATTCAAGGATTTTGAAAGGTCCAATGTACCAAGGTTTTAATTTGGTCACCTCGAATGATCAAAGTTTCACCATTGATTGGGATGTGGATGACCTTCTCGTCATAAATAATTCTAGCATGATACTTTCGGTTAACAATCATACCAGTGTCGACATCGATAATAACTACCGTGTTTTACTGCTTAAGATCATTTTGAAGGATGGTTTAACAAAGTCAGAGTTACACCCTGAATAACGGTGTTTGTGCTTACTATGTTTTCGTCAGCCATTTCGATATTATAAAAGCTATCTATTGTAATAGGTGGAATATTTATCATAGAGGTAAGTGATATGGATATGAAGCTTTTATCGGCTCCAGAATCAAATAATACTCTAGCTAGATGTTGGTTTAGAAGGAACATACCCGTGACTATGTTCGAGTCTTGGTGAGCATTCCTATCCCTCAAAATGTAGGCTCTTCCATGGGCATTGTTATTGGTGGTCTTTCGGCACTGATTTGCATAATGCCCTTTCTCTCTACAGGCATGACAAGTAACTGTCACTGGTAGCAGATTACTTCTAGTGGCTGGCCCCTTGTTTTTGCAGTTCTTGGTCAGATGGCCCACCTTGTTGCAAGTATTACACTTAACAGTGCAAGGCCCTGTGTGATGCAGAGTGCATTTCTTACAAAAAAGATGGTTTCCAATATACCCATTGTTTTTAGTTGGAGTGACAGCATAAGACCTGAAGGTTTCCTGTCTTCTTTTCTATTGTGGTTGGTGATTATTGTAGCAGTTGTTAGTGTTGATGTTATGCTAGTTGTTGTTATTGAAAGTTCTTTTGTCGTCAAACTTTCATTTGTGATCACTTAATACTTGCACCAGAGTGTGCTTTGTTACCTGATCCATTAGCCTCTGGGCTATGTTAATGGCTTCCTCCAGAGTTTGAGGTTTAGAGGCGGTAACATTCCCTTCAATACTTCAAGGCAATCCCCTGATGAAAACTTCCATCATTTTCTCAAAATCTGGCACCATAGTGGGACATAAGGTTGCCAATTCCTGGAATCTTCTCACATATGTCTTGAGATCATTCCCCTTCACAGTCAGATGGAAAAATTCGTCTTCCATCTTCTGGACCTCAGTTCAAGGATAGTACTTCTTTATCAACAGCTTCTTGAATTCAACCCATGTAATCTTGTAAAAGAATTCTACCAGGATAGAGCTTCTTCAGTTAAAGTACCAGTAGAAAATTTCACCTTGCAGTCTTTGGTACAGTTGCTATGGGAAAACACTGATTCAGTTCGCTCAAACCAGTGGATAAGTCCAACAACGCCTTTCGTACCTTTGAAGATGATAGGTTGGCAGCTCATGAACTCTTTGTAGTTACAATTTCTTGCTACAAGAGCTTCTCTTTCTCCGGCGTTCCTATTGGTATTGTTAGCATTTGTCATTGTTGCAGCTTGTGCTTCCAGAGCTGCGGTAACACTATCAGCAACTAGTTTCCTGATGGCAAGCTTGAGTCCATGGTGCGTGCTTCAGACGTTGATGTCCTTTTGGGAGGCATTCTATCAACATAAGACAACACGTAATAAGAATGATATCACAATTCTTAAAATGCGTAAGGTTCAAAAATAAACATTGTCACAATAGTGATATCATAGATAATTCATAGATAATTCATATCAAATAAGTATCTATGATTTATTTAGAAGTCACGGTATGATTCATAATGATGAAGACATAGATGAAATATAGGACACAGGATGAATATGAAACGGGATCACCATTATATTATATCATGAACGACTTGCCTTTGTATTGTACATAGTCAAAATTTGACAAGTGTTGTTATTTATACCACACATCTCGTGGCTAGGTTCTATCAAAAGCTATAACTAGTATCTAATCTAGTAGTCCGATGGTCCTTCCTGGCTGTTCTTGTGTTCATAGATTGCATTCAGAAGACTTTCCTTGTCTGCTTGGTGACGGACTTGGATTTCTTCGATGATTTATTGTAGATTAGCAATCCTGAAGCGAGCCAGAGCAATCTTGCTGTTATTTACCATTTGCTTCCTTTGAAGTTTAGCAATTTGAGTACGAGACTCTTGGAGTTTAGCTTCCAGATTGTCAAAATCTTGTTGTATGATCACCCGACCATTTCCAAGACCTTCTATTTTGTCTTCTACGTGCTCAATGCGGTCGAGAGAAAGTTCATCTAGATGATTCAAATTTTCCTTAATTTTCTCCTCGTGACGTTCCAAACTTGTCTTACGAGAGCTTTCTCCTATCTCAAATGCTTGAGGTAGGGCAGAAGTATAGGAGGATGATCGGTCACGACCTTGTTTCTTAAGTGGCAATAATTCCTCAAGAAGAAAGAATTCTTGAGGATTAAACATTAGAGATAACATTAAAGATGGAGGCACAATAGTTGGTGGTGGAATAGGTGATTCTTTAGCATAGTATGCATGCATGACCTTCATATAGGGGTTATTATGAAAAAGTGAAAAAGTTGGCGAAGCTATTGGAACTAAACCAAATGAGTTATTTGAAGAGCTAGAATAAGTTTTTCCTGGTGAAGCTGGGACATACTTCGGGGAAGCCGGAATATAGTCAGGAAAGTTAGAAGAAAAAGCATCCTCAATATTAGAAGTAGGGTAGCTGGGAAAAGACATCATTCTGTTAACAACCCAGTGGTAAATAACATAAGTTATTTATATAATAGTATAATAGTTATGTACTTTACATACTATTTCGGAAGATGTAGTAGCACGAAGGACTTTCTTAGATGGAAAAAGAAAAGTAGTTATAGTTAAGGTTTCAACCTTGTTCTCTATAACTTTAGCTCTGATACGAATCTATAACACCTCCATTTTTGACATATAGCAGCGGAAGCTAATCTGGGGTATTATTTCATAGTACAATAATCATAATCATAGAAAACGACTCAAAAGAGACATTTTTAAAAGATAAGTTATCATTCATTATTTCATCAGAGTTTTTACAAATAGAGGTCCCAAAATCTACATGAAAACATAAAGTTTGAATGATAACAGTTTAGTCATCTTCAAGTCCGTGCCACTTCGTGCCATAAGGTGCTTAGTTACTTGAGATAAACATGCTAAAAAGTCAACACAAAGGTTGAGTGAAATTCATAGGTTTATATTAAACAGTTTGAATACAAGTTCAATAGTGGGTTACATTTTTATACACCCATAAGTGTAATAATTGAAATGAGTACAATTATTATAGAAAACAATATTATTGCCCGATGCTCATGCATCGAGACCTTGAGATAATCAATAATCATAATAAATTGCCCCAACGGGTGCCTTTGCCAAACACCCGCATAGTGTTTCAAATGAAGTGCGTTTGGTTACCAGAAAGTATAGGTACACCAACGAGGAAGCTAAGTCCCAAATAGATCTATTCACACACTGGTACAAAAACTGGTATTCGTCACACATGTTGTTTTTTAAACAGCTACACAGTCAGATATTTATGTGACTAAATGTACCAGAATAAAATAAACAGCCACACTTGAACTCATTTTCTGTGACCATTTCGGAATTTCATTGTCACACATTTGAATATTTATGTGACTAGAGGTAACTGGTAATTTTTTGTTTATTATTTAGTCACTTATAATTTGGGACGTGTGACAGATACAAATAAGTTTGAAACATTAGTCACACTATATATATACATATGTGACAAATATATGTGACACAATTGAACAGTGTGACAAAAATCCATATATGGTCACATGAAGTAATTGTGTATGTGGCTAAATCACATAGTCAAGTTTGTCACACATTATTTAAAAGTGACTGCTATTTTTTATTGAATATTTAGCAACATATGAATTTAAAATGTGTAACACCGGTCTATGATATGTGAATGACGGGACTTCAAAATTTAGTTTCCATCTTAAATTTTCATTCTCACTTTACCAAAATTTTCTTCTCAATTCAAACTAAAGTTTTCAATCTCAAAAAACCCTAACCCCCTTCTCCACAATCTCTCCTGTCACCATAACCACCTCCCTCCCATTTTTCATTACCTTCATAAAACCCTAAAACTTTCCCCTCTTCACTTTCACAACCCCAAATCTTTTAACCTTATCTCCCGCTTAACATTACCACTTAGCCAACGTCACACACCACCGCCACCGTCGCACACCATTGCCGTCACAAGTCTCTTTCATCACACAACCAAGCCGTCAACAAACTAATCGAATTAGGAGTTACCAAACAACTACAATTGAGGTTGTTGTTCAATTAACCTTTTTAATATCTCATTAATGTTGTTAATTTTTATTCTGGAATAAGATGTGTATGTTTATACTTTTTCTTATATTGCTAGATAATAACATTTTGATTTTGGAATGCAATTGTTAAAATTTATTGTTTCTTTATGACGGGCTGTTGATAAAGGTAGTTGTTGATGAGGGTTTTTGATGGATAGTTTTTTATAGGGGTAGGGTTCTGATGACGGGTTTCTTATAATGGGTTGCTGATGCAGGTATTTGATGATAAGGGATCTGATGGGGGTTTCTGATGACGGGTTCTGATGGCGGATTTCTTATGACGGGGTGCTGATAGAGGTAGTTGTTGTTGAGGGTTTCTGATGGGGGGTTTCTGATAGGGGTTTCTAATGATAGGTTCTTATGATGGGTCTCTTATGATGGGTTGCTGATGAAGGTATTTGTTGATGGAGGGATCTGATGAGGTTTTTGATGACGGGTTCTGATGGTGGTTTCTTAAGACGAGGTGCTGATGGAGGTAGTTGTTGTGAGTTTCTGATGGGGGTTTCTGATGACGGGTTTTGATGACGAGTTTATTTCTGATGGGATTTTATTTGCTACTAATCACTTCGCGAAGCGCATGGCTATCAGGAAATCATAGATGTAATCAAGGCTTCAAATGTAGTAGTTCACTTTTTTTTGTGGCTCTGGTAAGAAATCTACATAAACTCATCAAAATTATTTTCCTTTCTTATACTGCATTAGCACTAATATGTGATTCTCTCATGGATTTATTTAAAAGTAGCAACTTATAATGAAATGGGTCATATGTTAATTTCAAAATATCTTATATCTTGCTAACCGGTAAACAATTGAAACTTGTAACTGAATTTAACATGTTTACTCATCAATATGTTGTTATTTGGTTATCGTGATATGTAGTTAACCGGTAAACGATTGAAACAGATTGAGTGAGTTGAAAGCTCTCTAAAGTCGATTTCTAATGCATACAGAAGATGGACCAAATTGTTTTTGGGTAGACCCTATCAGCCTTGTATTGAAAAATTTCTTAACCGAAGCCCATTTTGACCAGTTACCAACCCACCCGTTTTACTACCTTCATTTCATTATTACTTGACTTGTTTTAATTGATTAAACTTAAACTTGGATGTTTAGCTGTTATAAGATGGATATTGTCTGTATGCTGATCATCATTGTTTTGGATTTAGGGACCTGGAGGTGTTACAGTTAAGAAGACTGGAATGTCTATTATTATCGGCATCTATGATGAGCCAATGACTCCTGGCCAATGTAACATGATTGTTGAAAGGCTTGGCGACTATCTCCTTGATCAGGGTTCTTAATTACCTTCGGTATGATCCATTTCAGTTTCCTGATTTAACTTTTCATTTAATTGCATCGTTTATTCCTTTGCAAACAAGTGATCATTATTGTGAAACACTTTCGTGCAAAAGCTGTTTTTTTTCTTCGTAACGGGTCGAATAAGAAACAATAGCTAAAAAGTAAACGGGTCAGGTCTTACTTATAAATGGTTCAGGCTTTACGAGTCTCCAACAGCTATCGTATTTGACACTAATAATCCATATAAATGACAATATTAATTTATTCAAAGAGTAAATTAATATTGTCATTTTGCTGGCTTATCGGCTTGGTGATGTTGATGGCACGTCGGCTTGCTGATGATGTTGGCACGTCGGGTTGCTGATGCTGCTGGCACATCGGTTCGCTGATGCTGTTGGTACTGGCTCGCTGATGCTGCTACAACCGGCTTGCTGATGCCGGTGGCACGTCGGCCTGCTGATGCCGGTGGCACGTCGGCTTGCTGATGCTGCTGCCACATCGGCTTGCAAATGCTGCTGCCACGAGGGTTGCTGATGCAGTGTAATAAGTATGTATTTGGGTCTACAACTATATTCTTTCGCACACTTGTGATTTTAAAAAGGTTAAGAAGTGAACTTGGGAAAATAAAAGGATTACCCATGTGCCAACCTCGTGACATTTAAAAAATGTTGGTATAAAAAGGTCCATTCGCAATAGTGTCACACAACAACTCATTAAGCCTCAAAAATGGTGTTTTTAGATGATTACAAGCCATTATTGTTATATTCTTTTTGCAGCACGCAGGTATGTCCGTATCAGCTAAAGCTACTTGGTTTTTGTTTTTTATCAACAAGCTTTCGGAACTTTGATCCTTGCTCCTGTTGCTTACTTCTTAAGTTATGCCGTTATTCCATTATATAATTTCCATAGAGTACCGAGGCGTCTCAGAGATCGCGCCAATGTGGTTTTTATACTTTTTTAACACAAACCATCACTGTTCGAAACTATTGGCTTGAGGCCATAACTCCATCAGGAAACTATTGGCATGATTTTCGCATTTTACTTGTATACATATATGTTATGAGTTTCTGTTTCTATATATATACGTTAATTATATGTATTTGAATTTGTTTGTGTCTAGCAGGACTAGAGCAAAAAGAATCCTATGGGATGGAAGAGCTTTTCTTTGATCTTCATTGCAGCGTTGATTGGGTAACATTTTTTTATTTGATATGCTATGATACATTATGTCACCAATTTCAATGGGTCAACATGGAATAATAATAATATCCACTAATAACATAATTTACAAATTTAACTATATCGTAAACTAGCTACTAGCTTGCGGCAATAATGATACTCTCTATTGGTAGAGCTCGATTGGAGTCTTATAAGCCTGAGCTATTTGTATTTTTATGTTGGAGTTTGAGCAGGATAATCGATAAAAGCTCAACCCAAAAGTCTGGAATTGATTCATTATAAACACTCCCGCTACTCTACATCCCCTATGTATACACAACCACTTCTTGGAAAAGAAATTGTAGACGTCGAATACTCACATATTGAATGCACGCTGAACGAACACACTGAACACATGCTGAATGAATACACTGAACACACTGAACACATTTTGACACTTGTTGTTGAACAAACACACTGAACACAGGCTGAACAAACACACTAAACACATGCTGAACGAACACACTGAACACACGAACACACTGAACACGAACACAGTGAACACATGACGTGAGTTGATTTTAAAAAAGGTTGGTAAAATGGATGTGTATGGGTAAAATTAGGTCGCGTCAGCTTGATCATACACGGTCGAAAGCGTAATATGAAATAATCACTAAACGTCTCCCGAAAAGAAAAAAAAAATCATTACATCATTGTTTATGATTCACACTAATTGGTTTATCTGTTTTTCAGAAAACGGATGGTTAATTATCACACTAGAAAGGGAAGTTGTAAATTATACGTACTCACAGGTAATGTTTAGTTACTTGATCAAATTTGTTTTCTTTTTCTTTTCTTTGTGTAAATAGGCCATCACAGTTAGCCATTTTGTGGTGGTTGCATTACTTTCATGATAACAGAGAAACCTTCATTATATTATTTTCAGGACCACAAAAGTGATAAAAGCAATTTACACGGGCAGTTAGTATGTGGAACGGGTCGAGGCTGGCGTTTATTTTGGTATATTTCATGAGAGCATAAGTTTCTATGCTGAGCAAGGTGGTCAGGTTAGTGCTGATTACCAATCCCTTAGTTACGTCACAACGGATGAACTTTGGTACGAGTCGGTCTACTGTGAGTGGCCTTAATAATTTTATATTGTCGATATTATTAATTTTATAAGAATCATAATGAGTTGACAGTTCTACTCATATACCTTTACCAGATGACAGACACTTGATAGAGGTCAATGTATGCTGGTCACATCACATTCTTTCCTTTCATCACGAGTGGCAGGTATTAAAATGATGCAATTGGTAAATTCTATAAATCCTTGCACGAACAGGTGAAAAGAATATGATAATATGTGGAATCTAATAGTTTATTTCTATTTAAATAGGAATACTTGGGATTAAGGATTCATTACTTCAAGAATTAGGTGTTCGTTTGGTATCATATGATCTTTTTGGGGAAAGTGATCCCCATTCTGGCAGGAACCTTTAATAGTTAGCAATGGATCTGTCGTACTTATCATATGCTGTGCGTATAACTGATAAGTTCTGGGTGGTTGGATATTAGGGTGGAAGCATGCATAACTGGGCTGCACTCAAGTACATTCCCGTTAAAATTGCAGGTAAATTACTTAATTTTCAGATTTATGGTACATGCATGTTTTATCAGCAATGTTGCATCTATACAGAAACTAGAAAACTGCCTTGATTGCAATTTTGGCTGTTATTTATGTGCTAAACAAAGAGGGTGGTCATGGGTCAAAACGTGTTGGGTCAGGATCATTTGACCTACCATTTGCCCTTCTTCATTAATAGCTAGGTTTGTACTAATTTAATCCGTTTAACATGCTACAATAGAATACAACCTAAATTGACAAGTCTACATATAAATGGGTTGATTAGGATTTCTTATATCATTCTTTAATGCTGCGTTAAGAAAAAAAAAATTGGTTTCTGCAACTTCATGGCATGTACTGAAAGTTGTAATATGACACGCACTTTATGACACGCACTTTAAGGTCTAAGTAGCATAAGTATCTCACTGACATATTCGTTGTAGCCCAAAGACATCAGCCCAATAAACCTTTACCCTAATTTTAACCTATCCTATTATGTTGGGGGGGGATACTATATCGCCTACTTTTTATATAAATGTATCTAAAATAAAACCACTTTCCCATTCTTCTACTTCATTGGAAAAACCTGCAAACAAAATATGTGAACCATTTTTTTTCTTTCATAAATCATCACACAAAATACGCTCCCTTTCCTTCTCCTTCTTCTTTCCTCCCTTGTTTGCAAAAATCTCTCGGAAAAACAACACAAAACAGAAAATCAGACCACAAAATCGCCGATCTCGTTGACTGCCGTTGTCCTAGGCGGGCCGTATTTTGACCGCCAGCACCGATTTTGACCGCCAAGAACGATATTGATCCAAAACCGAATTTTTTTCCCATACTAGTGAAATTTCGTGGCGCGGTGGACCCCGATAAGACGATATATCAATTGATATATCGCCGACAAGGCGATATTTTACACACTGGTTATTTATGTGCTAAACAAAGAGGGTGGTCATGGGTCAAAACGTGTTGGGTCAGGATCATTTGACCTACCATTTGCCCTTCTTCATTAATAGCTAGGTCTGTACTAATTTAATCCGTTTAACATGCTACAATAGAATACAACCTAAATTGACAAGTCTTACTTTATAATGGGTTGATTAGGATTTCTTATATCATTCTTTAATGCTGCATTAAGAAAAAAAATATTGGTTTCTGCAACTTCATGGCATGTACTGAAAGTTATAATATGACACGCACTTTAAGGTCTAAGTAGCATAAGTATCTCACTGACATATTCGTTGTATCTGAAACTGAAATATTGTTTGCTTTTGCGTTGCCGCTTACCAGTACTTTAGAATTTAGTGTAGGCTCATATTATCTTGCACATATGCTTTTCGGAAACTAGATCATAGAAACAGAGTTGTGATTGGCGGGAGCTTGGAGAATTCTACTGATAGTTTGCAGATTGTGTCAAGTTGATTTGGGCTCTACGATGTTTTTTTTTCCTTTAGCGTTTGTCAGCTTTCTTGATTTCAGGTGTGTTTACAGTAGGTTAGTATGTCTACTCTTAACTTTATTCTGGTTTTTGTGGTGGATGGTTCGGTGGGTTGTGCAAGGATAATTGAGAATGATTATGTGCTATGTAGCATCTTTAACTTAACGACTGGTTGTACTCATTTCAAGGCTTTATACTTTTTCAGTTTGAAGTTTTTGAAAGATGAAATCCTATCAGTGCTGATAGTTATTGTTATCAGGTACGGCAGCTTGTCATGGATAAGTGTTTTTTTTTCCCTCCGGAAAGGTGTATGATGTGTCATTGTATCTTGACGACCATCTAGGTTGAGATGATGCCATCCTTCAGGGTACTGGTAATTTCTTATACTTACTCTATATGATAAATGTAGCTACAATTATCGGTTTGAGAACCCGTGTTAATTGCATCGTCATTTTCTATAAACAAATATTAAGCGGCATTCACTTATAAGTTATCAGCCTCCTCTCATTGGTACAAAATTTGACAACCTGGTTATGGCTCACATGATACCTTGCGTTGTTATTATAGATGTCATATTGAGGTTTATATTTTTTTGTAGTAATTTTTCTAAGAGGTGCCAAAACGGTGCGGGGTATGTTGGGGATGGGTAACAAGTCAAAATGGGTAAAAAAATTTGTATAGGTCAAAAAGGGATCAGATCTAGCTGATATGCAAAAAGTTTTTGTGTAATACGGATTACGGAGTATTTCTTTTGAACTTCTGGAATGAGGGTGTTTGGGATCACTTATGTAAGTGCTTATCTGCAATTTTTTAAGCAGATAAACAGTTTTGATTATATATCTTACAATGATGGTTTTACAATTAATCAGACTCGGAAATTATAAGTTTAAGCATATGCATTATCTATACAAACTTTACGTTTTGAAACTTCCTGATTTTGAACGATGCCGAACGATTTTTCTTTTTCGTCCAAACGACGTCGTAAGTTTTTCATTTCGCCCAAACGACGCCGTTTGAACAACAATTGTATAATATAGTAATATGGAGGGTTGCTCATGCTGATGCTTGGTTGCTAATGGTACGATGTATGCATGTTGCTGATACTAGGTTGATGTTGCTCCTACATTATACTGATGTGGCTTGCAACTAGCTCTTTGCTGCAATTGCTGATGTTGCTGTTGCATCCCATTGTTTACATCAGGTAGTGAAATTACTAGGAAATATGGTTATTAGTTTATGTTTCAGTTATGGGATCGATAAAGAAAAAGACTCGAGTTATAGATATATGAGGTAACCGATGTATAAAATTATTTGGTTTTGCATTACTTAATTACATCTGCGTAAGGGCATAAGCCTCAAGAGCAGCTATCGATCGGTGTGGTGTGCTGTTAGGGTATCATGTATTTTAAATAGGTGTCAATGATTTGAGGGTTGATTAAGATGTCGTTATGATCAATCAATGGGACATTAAATGAAGCTTCTAGATACGATCGAGATTGCCTCGAGATACCCAATTTTTTATTGTTAATTTCATTGTGTTGTGTGTTTGAAACGGTGGGTGAATATTTCAAGTAGTTGTAGTCGTGTTCAAGGAATTAGTGTTAAGAATATCTCAGAGGCTTGTAAAAAAAGTATTGTTCGTATTTTTCTGAACAAAAGTGTGGATATCAACACTAGAAGTGAAGTGAGATTCTACATTATGCAGTAAGGGTTCTTGTGGGGATTGCCTTATATAGAGGTGGGCAAAAAAACCGGTTTTCAAACCGGTTTCCGGGTTGAAACCGAAAACCGAACCGGTCAACCCCGGTTTTGACCAAACCGGTTTCGGTTTTTGGCCAAACCGGCGGTTTGGAACCGGTTTGGCTTTTCACCAAAACCACCAAGGCCCTTATATAGTACGGAGCAGTATGTGGCACAAATTTTTTTTACTCTTAACAAAGTTACCTCGATTGGCTTACAACGAATTATATTTTTGGTCCTTACAAACAAGCTCAACAATCTCAACAACACCGGTTTGGCTTTTCACCAAAACCACCAAGGCCCTTATATAGTACGGAGCAGTATGTGGCACAAATTTTTTTTTTACTCTTAACAAAGTTACCTCGATTGGCTTACAACGAATTATATTTTTGGTCCTTACAAATAGAGGTGGCAAATCTTGCCCAAATGGTAAT
>BQNB010060000.1:0-14831 GCA_026074375.1 Tanacetum coccineum | reverse complement strand
GTGTGTGCCAGTAATGTAGTGGACTTTAGAACTTGGCCTGGTATATCACTCGAGACCTCAATAATAAGTACTATGGATTTAGATGGAGTAGCATCTTAACTGGTAAATTTCTAGAATTAAACCGAAAAGCCTCACATGTTGTTTTATTAACTAACTACACTAGTTAGTTAACCTCCGTGTAACACTTTGTTTACTCTTATTTTTAGAGTAAGATACCCCTAAAACAAGTCATTCCTTTCTTTTTCCACACCAACTAAAAAATTGTTTCGTTTCACCTTTACACCTTAGCATACCGTGTAGATTAAAGCCTATTTCAATCAACGTTGCTAGTTGCTTTCGTGTAAAGTTTTGTAGTTCCTGCATCAATGTGAAATCTTTTTCTGTCTATGTAATGGTTAGGAATATTGCACAATGCAATAGGGATGTGTGTAGCTCATGTACTTTTGCTACCTTTCGCGATTATGGATTATGTCCGAAGAAGTTAAGTTCGAAGGAAAAATTAGACGAACAAATGATGAAAGTGAAGACGGTGAAACTACAGCGAGATTTATGATTTGGTTTTAAAAAAAATTGAAAGAAGGAAACATAGTCTGTTCAAAAGCCTATACCGATGAAATTATTCAAGGAAGAGTCGACTATTCGTTGATACATTACAAAAATCAACGATGTACAATATTGTATAAAGTGGCCAATATCACTACTTACGTTGTAAAGTATGTAAAGTTCAAGGATGCAAGGGAAGTTGACCATTATGGGAAAGCCAACTTAGGTTGTCATTGTCATCTTGTGATCAAGACGCTTGTTTATATATGATTTTGAGTCTTCATCTATGGACAAGTCGGGAAAATTACTAGCATCCACACCCAACATTTTTTTTTTTTTTTGGGTTTTTTTTTTTTTTTTTTTTTTTTTTTTGGGTGTTTTTCTTTATTTTTTTGGGTTTTTTTTTTTTTTTTTTTTTTTTTTTTTTTTTTATTTTTTATTTTTTTTTTTTTTTTTTTTTTTTTTTTTTTTTTTTTTTTTTTTTGTTTTGTTTTTTTTTTTTATTGTTTTTTTTATTTTTTTTTTTTTTTTTTTTGTTTTTTTTTTTTGTTTGGGGTTTTTTTTGTTTTTGTTTGTTAATCTATTTGTTTTGCGACTCTTGGTTTTGTACAGGTGGTTTGATCAAGAAAAAGTGCTTAAAGGAAAAATCATTAACCTTGGTTAGGATATATTTTCATAAACCTTTCTAAAGTCTACTTGAGGATAAGTAGGATTCAAGTGGGGGGATATTTGATATCATCAAATAACGTCATATTTTACTATCATTTATCCCGTATATTTTGACCACTTTTATATAATTATTGCAAGATTTTGGTACTTAATCGTTTAAAGGTTACAAATGCAGTAATTCAGGAGCAACTTGTGAAGAAGAAGCTAAAAGGCGCAATTCTGGAGCTTAAACGAAGACATTTGAAGAAAATAGTAATCTGCTACAATACGCCGTATCCAACAAGGATGGTATGGCGTATACAAGAAACGCGTAATGATCAATTCCTTATACGGCGTATCACTCAATTCCTTATACGCCGTATGCACAAATTGGCCATCAGTCAAAGATATAAATTAATGTGATTTATGTAATTAATCCTAATTGACTTAATTATACGACGTATTAACTCCTCTATGGCTGGACGTCAATCAAAGATCTGAAGTTAATGTATATTGCCAGCAGTTAATTATGATTGATTTGATCTTATCGCGAACTCCAAGGAAATCACCCCGGTACGCCGTATACCGGCAAGCCCATATGGCGTATTGGCCAATTTTCAGAAACTATAAATAGAGAACTCCACTACGAGTTTTCATTGTGCAAAACTATATTCTCTATATACTACTCACTCAAGTTTGAATTTCTAAAGTTTAGAAGAGCAGCCAAGGTTAAGCATCATCCATAATTCCATAAAAGACATCGTGTAATTCTTACTTTCTTAATCATTCAATTTTTAATTGTTTGATAACGTTTGTAATTATGACAATGATTGTGGGCTAATACCCTCAGGTTATTAGCCTAGCCTATAAGATTACTATGTTTGATTATCTTTGGATTTTTGGCTCTTTACTTAATCGTTTGATTTTTTTAATTATAGTTTATCACCTTATGCTTGTTTATGTGTTGTACATGGACCTATCATTCACTGGGTCTAGAAAGACTTAACCGATAATCTGAGAATGCCGATATAGTCTCTCCATGCGTGCATTTTATGTCCCCGGACCAATAGGATCACAAATGACGCCTTGTTTGTACCCTTTAATTATGAGCTTAGTTGGACCGGCAGGTGACCCGATAATTGTTCAGACCATATTGTTCCTAATAATGTATAGTTCTTTGGTGGTTAGACGACTGGCCGTATAAAAGACAACTCAAGCAGTAAGTGTAAAGTCCCGATAGGCTAGGGTATTAACAGGATCACCACTGCTTTAATTCCCTATGATAGATTATGCGGATGCATTAATTGTGACAGGATTGTTCGTGTCTAGGTCTTAGGATGAAGTCCTACCTAAGTCTAAGAATGTATGCCGCCTCGAAATAAACAACTATTGCACTAATTAAACCAATCAGCATGTAATCCACTTGTACAAAATCGTGTTTTTTGGGTGTTTGTCACTAAAGGGGTGGACCCCCCCCGCACCCGCCCTGTAGGTCCCACAAACGGTGAAGTTAGGATTCCGTGGCTATTTCCATTGAAAAAGATTGACCCAAAACCCGAATATTTTGACAAATATTTGCACAAGTTTTGTTGATTATCAGTATAGTACCGAAACAACATTATAGACACCATGAATGTTTTTGGAGAGTAACTATTGTTCTACTTTTGCCCTAAATAAATATATAATATATGTGACATTTGAGATGATTTATTTAAGTCATTATGTATTTTGTCTGACTATTTCTCGTCCTGTGGCCACATGAATATATAATAAATGTGACGTTTGTGATGATTTAGTCAAACTCGGATATAAATCATAAACTCACCATTAGTTATTGAGTGTTATTTTTTAAAATAATTAAAGACCTTACAATCGTTGGAATAGATTTTCATTCAAGATTTAATGAGAATGGGAGTTTGTGAAGCAGATGTGGAGGTCTCACGGTTTGAACGGATACAAATATCAAAATTATCTAGATGAATTTAAAAAAAAAATAGGTGCAAATAATAATTAAAAAGCAGAAATAAAGAAAGTACATTGTTAATAAATATACTTTTTATGCTAACAAGTTTGGTTTATATTTTTGAGCCAAACATGAATCAGTTTGAATTTATATATCGGAACAATATTTTTTAATGAATAGAACTCTCTGGTCAAACTCAAATAGTTTCTTTCAACCTACTGAATCCAGCTTGACTGTTTTGGAACTCAGTTATCTGTTATACACGGAAACACCGGATACAATACTATTTTTTTTTGAACGCAATTCATTTAATAAAACTCTAGCAAGATACTGGATATCAATACTACAAGCATAAAAGCATGACTGAGGTTCATGATCCGGGTTGAGACTATATAAAGCAATGACACTACAGTCAGAATTCCGTCAACAGAAGTAGAAAACCACAATCGTTGGCTCACACTTCAAGTCTGTTCCACTTTCTCGCGTAATATCTGGCTTTTGTATATACACATTTAGATTATAACAATTAGCACAAAAGAACATCAATATTTAATGAAGGTCTAGACAAGACTTTCGGAACTTAGTTGAAGCAACAACTTCACACAAATGAACAACAAAAGCAACTACCAAAAAACACAACGCCACTACTTACAAAAAGTGAAATAGAACCCCCTAATAAGCCATGTTTTTTTTAAAAACCGGGCCTCTAGTAAAATTCCAAAATTTTCCACTACTAATGCCATGTCGCTTCTTAAATAACGGCTCTATTACATTGTTTTCAAAATAAAGTCCTTGTTCCTTATAAACAACCGGGATGTTTTTTTTTGGGCAGGGTTTTTAACTTAACTTTTTATTCACAAATCATGGGGGGGGGGTTTAATTTCATTTTTTCAATCACAAAATCTTTGGGCGGGTTTAATTCAATCTTTTCACTTCACAAACGCTATGGTTTTCTCCACTCCCCCCTCCCTCACTCACTTAGCCATCGCAATAACATCCCTTCACAACTACCGGTGATCTTCCCCTCATCCCCCCCCATAACATCATCGTCACCGTTCGTGGGAGTTATTCCCCCTCGTGTAGTTCTTTCAAATTTTAAATTGAAACATAGGGTTAATTTTAGACCTAATTAAAGAGAGTTAATTGATGTTGTGTGTATTTATTAACATATTACTGTTCATTAAAGTTTTTCTTTAATTTATTGGTTTAATTTTCTTTTTTAATTACCATTTGATTTGTTCTCTGTCACTCTTGCATATGGGATAGGTAGTTCTAACCTTTTCATATATATTTTGGTACAAAATTGTCATACTTTTTGTGTCTTCTCATGGGTATGATTTTTATGTGTTTGAAAGGCTTGTAGGGAAGGGGCAAGTGGGTTCTCTGTGCTAGTGATGTCGGTTATTAAGTTGCACATAAGTACAGAGGTCGGATGGCTTGTCTATGTGGAGAGGTATATGAACCGGATTCCATGAAGGATCATAGATACCATGCTAAGGGTCAATCTTTGTGCTTTATATATGTCACAGCCCTTGCCACATATGAATTTTTAACTTGTTAACAACAAATTGTTGATTGCTACTATTCCTTCCATTAATGTTAACATCTAGTTACAGCAACTCACCTGTCTTGGAAGCATTTTGGGATGAAAAAAACTTATTTCTTTCTCGAAATTATGGTTATTGCGTTGATTGTTTTTGGCTGAATTCATTGCAGCCATGTGTCATATTATAGAACGGGGCTGTTTTTAATAACTACAATATTATATATTTACTTGATGTTTCGTGTCGTGAACTTAAGATAATAGCAATCGGTGACAAACTTGCTTGAGAATGGCTCTCTTTGGAAGTCTTGTTGTATTTACAAAGTATACATTTATGTTTCTATATGTATAGAGCTGAAACATTGGGGGTTGAAATGGGAATTAATGTTAATGTATTTGAAATCAAGTTTGGTTTATTTGCTTTCCAAAGGAAAAATGTACAGATTCTTACCTCCCAATTCTTGTTTTGCAGGTGGATATTAGTTATATGCAATTTTTGTACATACGGCCTTTACATCTAGTTGTGGTCATTATTATTGTTATGTGCGATCTGCACCTGATACATGTTACAAGTTTGATGACTCCAAGGTAAAACATCTCACATCTATTTAAATTTGCTCATTAAAGTGTGTGTTTGTGTTTTTCTTTGTTTGCACTCATGGTTTGAAGTGCCCAAAACATGGATTTTCTTGAATAAATGGTTGATCTGGTCGTTTAAATATATGTTGTTGTTTGGCGTGATAAGTGTTTATGGTGTTCTTATGCAGTTGTTGTTGAATGTAATTGTTGTTTTCAATGGATTAAACAATAGATGTCAAATTAGAGGGTGGTACAAATGCAGGGTGATACAATGCATTGGTGGTCAATTGAACCTTTTATCATGATAACTAGAAGTGGAAGCTGATAATTACCTGAACATATCTAAATACTTTGATTTACAGATATTTCATATGTTATATAAATCAATGATCTAAAAGACATAATTAGTAGCATCTGCTAGATGGTTCCCACATGATGTGCCAACAGCCTAGGGTCAAGAGAATGAGGAGACGGGAGCCACATTTGTTGATGGAAGTAGCAGGGTATGATTTTTTGTTACAGACATTTCCTTATTGTTGAACTTACTCAGGCAAGATGCAGATTCACAGTTTTTTATTATACTTACTTCACATCCTTGTATGCTTAGATGGATTTGAAGGCAGAGGAAACGTGATCACTATTGCTTCCACAAATAGACCGGATATCCTCGATCCTGCACTTGTCAGACCAGGACGTTTTGATAGAAAAATCTTCATACCTAAACCAGGTCTAATTGGACGTGTTGAGATTTTGAAGGTTTGGTCTAATTATTTATTAAAATGGTGGTCTATTATAAACGTTGTATCAGTGTTTGTATTCAACTGTTATGTTTTTTGTTTTTATTATTCGGCTAGGTGCACGCTCGTAAGAAACCAAAGTCTAAAGATGTTGACTATGCTGCTGTTGCGGCTATGACTGACAGAATGGTTGGTGCTGAGCTGGTAAATATCCTGGAGGTTGCTGCAATTCATGATGCGTGATGGAAGAACTCAGGTATGTTTAAACCATTTATATATTTATACTAAAAGTACTCTGTATAATTTTAATAGCAAATACATATTTGTCTTCAGTCCAGTTATTAACATCATATTATCTTTCTTTTCCCATTTTCTTTTACTAATATCACTTTTTTTTCCTTACTGAACTTATACAGTCGACAATCGTTATTGGATCATATTGTTGGGAAACCTGCATACTTTTAATAGCGTAGATCGAATAATTAACAAGTAAATGAACGTAAAGAAAAACAGATAACATAAGCAGTAAAAGAACGAGGCTCGTGTTGAACACGATTCCCTTAAAACAGATTCGCCGTCTGTTTCCCAGGGTACAACGTCCAAAGCTGTTGTACAGCCGGACCTGACATACTTGCCTGAAATATCACGGAAAACAGAGTGCTTCTGATCGACAAGACTGCTGGAAAACTTGTTAATGGAGCTTTTCTCTCTTGTGTGTTTTTCTTGTGTTGTGGTCGTATATTGGAATAGTTGAGATTGCCATCTATTTATACACATTCATATGCATATGGTGTAATGGTGCAATCAATGTCAATTAATGCCTTAATAATGATTCATTAATTTTTCTGTTATAAACCTTTGAGTCAAATAATAACCGCCAATTAAATTGTCAATTAATGACCCATTAATTTACAGTTATAAACCTTTGAAACAAATAATAACAGCCAATTCAATTGTCAATTAAGGACACATTAATTTGCAGTTACCAAACGAGCTCGTAACTGACATTTAACCATTTTCCTCCATTCCAACTTTCCTTCTTTGAGGAATCGATATCTCATTCCACACTATACTCTGTTTGGACATATACTGGCTCGACCTGCCTTACATATAATAATTATATTTACTAAATAATTACTAAGTCCAAAGTTAGTGAAAAACACATATTTCCACTAAAATTTTCCAAGCCCCCCAAAAAAAAACAAAAATCTCCCCCCCCCCCCCCCCACATGAATGGAAATCGGTCAAAAACACTTAAAATTTTTGGCGAAATTTCTGCGGTTGAGTCCTGCATAGGATAGGTAGGTGTGACCCTTTGAACCTTCCCTTGTGAGATGCACTTAGCCTCCTAGATCTGAGTAGACGCGATGTCCTTGAACTCAGCCTCTGTTTATGTAGACGACAATACATACTCACACACGACTCTCCTTGACCTTGTCAATCTCCATAGTCGTGCCCGTCCATGTCCTGAGCACTAGCCTGTTCTGCAAGAGCTCTTAGGAATTGCGCCCCCACAATTCCCTTCGAAGCGACCCCACTTCTCTCTCACATAGGTGATTTCATCTTGAATCATTAGAAACATATACTTTCAGATTTCATCTTGAATCTTTATGCTTTATGATTTCATCCTGAACCATTAAAGCCATATGTTTGACCTCTCAACAAGTCACATTGGTTATGAATTGGCATAAGGAGGTTAAAGATAAGTAACTCCCCTCCACATTGACGTGACTTACCCCCACATGTTCAATGATTAAGTGTCCTATTTGAACCTAGATCTTGGGATCTTCCAGTCAACTAGGTTAGTTTTTCCTTCAAGAAACTCATTCCTTCACGGGCTTTAGTCCCATTGTTTAGCTGACTTACTAACTAACTTCTGCTAAGCCTTTTTGTAAACGATCCCGCGAGTTATCCTTTGACGCCACATAGTCAATTTTTTTTTTTGGGGGGGAAAGGGGATAACTCCATTGAGAGTAGTTGTCGTATCGAGTTATGTCGACGACGGATATGTCTGGACTTTCCATTATACATTGTACTTTTAGCTCTTCCCATGGCCGATTTACTGTCACAATGTATACTAATGGCCGTTACCGGTTTAGGCCACCTTGGTATGTCCTCTACGAATTGACGTAGCCATTCCGCCTCTTCTCCGCATTTATCTAGCGCGATAAATTCTGATTCCATCGTGGACTTAGCTATAACATTTGCTTGAAGACTTCCAAGATTAGCGGCCCCTACTAGTGTAAACACATACCCACTAGTCGATTCTAGAATCCTTTATGTCAGATATCCAATTTGCATCACTGTATCCTTCAATAACCGTAGGATGTCTGTCATAATGCAGTCCATAATTGCGACTGTATCTCAAATAATGAAGTATCCTCGTTATAGCTTTCCAATGTGCATAACTTGGATTACTAGTATACCTACTTAGCCTACTAATTTGCATAATCCTAAGCAGGTCGGGTACCTGTCATCAATACATTAACCTGCAATAATCCTGAATACTCTAATGGGCAACACCTACGCCTCTATTTTTAGATAGATGCATACTGGTGTCAATTGGAGTTCTAGCTTGGCCGGAATCCCCCGCATTATATATATAAGAATTTTGTCCACGTAATGTGCTTGACTTAACACAAGTCCATTCTGAGTTCGTATGATCTTTATTCCAAGGATCACATCAGCCAAACCCATATCCTTCATGTCAAACTTTGATTTCAACATGTCTTTAGTGGATCTAATTATCAGTCGTTGCTGCCCACGATAAGCATATCATCGACATACAAACACAAAATTACATATCCACTACTTGTGTCCTTCACGTAAACACACTTGTCGCATTCATTAATTTTGAATCCACTCTCTAACATGGTGTGGTCAAACTTTTGATGCCACTGTTTGGGAGCTTGCTTTAAGCCATACAACGACTTAACAAGTCTACAAACCTTGCCCTCTTGTCCAGGAGCTATGAAACCCTCAGGTTGGTTCATATATAATTTCTCTTCTCAATCTTCCATTTAGAAAAGCCGTTTTCACATCCATTTGGTGAATTTCCAAATTTCTTAATGCGGCAATAGCAATTATCATTCTAATCGAGGTTATTCGCGTAACCGGCGAATAAGTATCAAAGTAGTCTAGACCTTCACGTTGTCTAAACCCTTGGATTACCACTCTTGCTTTATATTTGTCAACGGTGCCATCAGCTTTCATCTTCTTCATTCGAGAACCATTTATAGCCTTAGTGTTTACAACCAGGAGGTACAATCCCGAGCTCCCACATAAGTTTTTGTAAAATAGAATTTCTAATTTTCACTTTTGATGGCTTCTCTCCATTGTTGCCCTTCCGAGGAAGTTACCGCTTCTCGGTAAGATGTGGGTTCATTTTCTACCATAAAAGAAACAAAATCGGGTCCAAACGATTTCTCGTTTCTTGCCCTTTTGCTTCTTCTTGGTTCTACTTCTTCTTCATCGGTTTGATCTTGTCTCTCATCTTGGAGATCATTATCATCTCTTTGTCTCTTATCTCGGAGAACTTTGTCATCTAATCTAGATGAGCTCCCAGTTCCCTTTGATAAACAAGGAAATATATTTTCAAAGAAAGAAGCATTCCTAGATTCCATTATTGTATTCTTTTGGATATCTGGATTTTTCGATTCATGTACAATGAAACGATAAGCAGTTCTTTTCTTAGCATATCTAATGAATATACAATCCACAGATTTAGGTCCAATCTTTTGGGCCTTGGGAGTTGGCACAGCTACCTTGGCTAAACAGCCCCACACTCGTAAGTATTGATATGATGGTTTTCTTCCCATCCATAATTCATAAGGAGTCTCTTCCTTTTCTTTACGAGGTATCTTATTTAAAAGATAAGTAGCCGTCAGAATGGCTTCCCCCCACATGTCCTGGCTCATGCCAGAACTGATCAACATGGCAGTAACCATTTCTTTCAAGGTACGGTTCTTCCTTTCGGCAATACCGTTTTGCTGAGGTGAATAGGGAGCAGTGAACTCGTGTCTAATTCCATGTTTCGCACAAAGCTCGGCGAATGGAGCCACGTATTCACCTCCTCTATCACTTCGTACAACCTTGATTTTCTTACCAAGTTGATTCTCAACTTCGGTTTTGTATAGAACAAACTTGTCTATAGCTTCATCTTTACTTTTCAACCATAAACTAGCAATACTTTTGCGTACAATCATCACATAAACTGGTAAAGTACTTATTGGCCACCCTTCGGGTAGTGATTTCAAATCACAAATGTCTGTTGTGTACATATCAAGATGTTCGGTTTGAGTTCGCTTAACCGATTTGAAAGAAGTTCTGTAAGTTTGGCTTCACAAAGGTTTCACATTTGTATTAGAATCAATATGAAAGTTTTGGTATGCTATTAAATTTCATCAACGACGCATCGAATTAAAATTTACATGTCCAAGACGACCATGCCACACATTAGAAGACTCAATCAAGTAAGCAGAAGAGTTCATTTTATTGATATCATTCTTGACCACCATTACATTGAGTTTAAACATAGCATTCACTGCATAACCCTTACCAACATACATTTGATTCTTAGACAAAACAAACTTATCAGACTCAAAGACTAAACAAAAACCAACTTGTTTTACAGCCCCAACCGGACACAGATTCTGCGCATCTCTGGAACATACAAGACAATGTCAACTTGAGCTCTTTCTCGGATGTCATCTTCAAAATAACATCTCCTTCACCCTTGATATCAGCAGTTGCAGAGTTGCCCATATACAGCTTCTGTCCATTGTCAACCGCTCTGAAAGAGTGAAACATACTCTTATCAGCACACACATGACGAGTTGCCCCAGTATCAATCCACCAACCACTGTTGTTAGTACCTACCAGGTTAACCTCAGAGATCATGGCACACACGTCAGACACCATCGCAATCATGTCCACATTCTCACTACCATATTTGCCCTGGCAAATCAGGTGTATAAGATTCTTATTTGAGCCAGCTTGTGATCCTCTTCAAAATGCAAGACGAACAACCAAGTCTTCAACATTCATCCTCTATCGCTTATGCTTCAAGTAGTTTTTAATTTCTACCCACTTGGAGGTACCTTTTCAAAATAAAAGCAACTGAAAAGTTTCACTCAAAGTCATTCCCTCAGCATGGATGTCGTGGATCAATACCTGCAGATCTTGAACCTGACTGATCACGTTCTTTGAATCAACCATCTTGTAATCCAAAAAGCGAGCTACCACGAACTTCTTTGTACCAGCATCTTCTGTCTTGTACTTGCGTTCCAATGACTCCCATAATTCCTTGGCAGTCTGTCCTTGCATTTTTTGTACACAATTTATACAAAGGAACTATCAACCATTCAAATCATAGTTGTGACACAAAAAGTCTGAATGTTTCCATGCTTGCACAGCCTGTGCATTAGAGGGTGACCTTCGCAGGAGTTCAACCTGATGTGCAATTTTCCTTTCAAAGAACCGCGCAAGGCCAAAGGTGGTGAGATAGAAGAACAACTTCTGTTGCCACCTCGTTCAAATTCCTGACCAATGAATTTTCATGGTTTTCTCAGCATGATTTAGCCACTGCGTGGTTAACCGGCGCACCGGTTTTGTGTTCACAACAGTTGGATGGATTTTGAGTGTTAGTCATTCTGAAATACATTAAACAAACTGTAATCCACGTATCCGCTTGTACCGGATCTGCTTCAAAGAAACTCAGTCTTGGTTTCAATGAATAAAATAAGACCAGTTTATATTAAAATCAAAAGCTTGGATTTAAATACGCACACTAGATTCGAAAATTATATCGATCTAAAAAACTGCAATTACATCTGTTTTGTAACACTGATTTCCAACGGAAACTCTTATCTAGTTACGACAAAAATAATTTATAAGAAAACTTGTTAACAATATTATATCAAAATTATAAAGCGTTTTAATCTGTGTTAAACAGAATCTGTTTTTAAGCTATTGGAAAACCTTCAATTACTTTAATCGCGTAGATCGAATAATTAACACTGTAAATGAAAGTAAAAAAACAGATAACAAAGCAGTAAAAGAACGAGCTCGTGTTGAACACGATTCCTTAAAATAGATTCGTCCTATTTCCCACGGTACAACGTCCAAAGCTGTTGTACAGCCGGACCTGACATACTTGCCTGAAATATCACGGAAAACAGAGTGCTTCTGATCGACAAGACTGCTGGAAAACTTGTAAATGGAGCTTTTCTCTCTTGTGTGTTTTTTCTTGTGTTGTGGTCGTCTATTGGAATAGTTGAGATTGCCATCTA
Organism: Tanacetum coccineum; assembly: GCA_026074375.1. Lineage (NCBI taxonomy): Eukaryota > Viridiplantae > Streptophyta > Magnoliopsida > Asterales > Asteraceae > Tanacetum > Tanacetum coccineum. The sequence continues at coordinate 2,528 of BQNB010060000.1, read as the reverse complement.
TTTATACACATTCATATGCATATGGTGTAATGGTGCAATCAATGTCAATTAATGCCTTAATAATGATTCATTAATTTTCTGTTATAAACCTTTGAGTCAAATAATAACCGCCAATTAAATTGTCAATTAATGACCCATTAATTTACAGTTATAAACCTTTGAAACAAATAATAACAGCCAATTCAATTGTCAATTAAGGACACATTAATTTGCAGTTACCAAACGAGCTCGTAACTGACATTTAACCATTTTCCTCCATTCCAACTTTCCTTCTTTGAGACTCGATATCTCATTCACACTAACTCTGTTTTGGACATATACTGGCTCGACCTGGCCTTACATTTAATAATTATATTTACTAATAATTATCTATGTCCAAAGTTAGTGAAAACACATTTTCCACTAAAATTTTCCAACACATATTACTCTTCAATTAGCACCACGAGCAGCTGATGAGATTTGGCATGGTGAGGGTCAGGTGAGTATACTTCAATATTTCGACTTCTAGTGGATTGAATTGACTAAAAAGTGCTATTAATAGCATAAGCGTATAACTTTTTGAAAATTTAAACTCTACAGTTGAGTACAATATGGGCTGAAACATTGATAACTATTGTTCTTTTGTTCATCTATGCTTCATCATTGGCAGTTACCAACTCTCTTTGTAATGGCGGCCCCTCATGTCACAAGGGGCAGAGTTTCAACCTAAAAGGTAGATTTGTGGTCGACGTCATCTGCTTACATTTTCCTTCAAGTAGTCAATTAAGTTAGCTTGTAGCTTTTTCATATGTAGTTTTTGCTAGTTAGTCCATATGGTAGGAAAGATTGATCTTTACATTGTATCAGTTGTAATTTTTTTTTTGGTGGACAAGTATCAGATGTTATGAGCCTTCTGATTCGAATCAATAACAAGATTATTTATAGCTTAGAAATTATTTCATAATTTTTTTATATTAATTTTATTGACATAGAGCCATGTTTCTAATTATGTATTCTTTCTTTCATTTATAATGGAAATACTAGACTTCAATACTACAAGCATAAAAGCTTGACTGAGGTTCACGATCCGGGTGACACTAAATAAAGCAATGACACTACAGTCAAAATTTCGTCATCAGAAGTAGAAAACCACAATCGTTGGCTCACACTTCAAGTCTGTTACACTTTCTCGAGTAATATCTGGTTTTTGTATATTACACATTTTAGATTATAACATTTAGCAGAAAAGAGGCATCAATATGTTACCAAAGGTCTTGATCATCACTTTCGGAACTAGTTGAAGCAACAAGCTTCACACAAGTGAACAACCAAAAGAAACTACCAAAAAACACTAAGGTTACTTTTTATGAGAATAAGAACACATGATCGAGCATAGAACCATGAAATTTCAACAGCATTCACTGATTAAATCATGTAAATAATGTTATTTGCCTTCAATTTTATACAAGGGTGTCATAACCTCTTCACTAAAGTTAAGTAGCATGGATTCTTACACTTTTACATACATAAAACCAAAACGCAGAGTGGAACAATAAGATTAAGGAAGTATCAGTGACAATCTCAAAAAGAAGAAGAAATTTGAGCAACATAGTGGACAGTAGAAAACACACTACTTTGAGGACAACCGTCTGCGACTTCTTCGAGGCTGTATTCGCTTACCATGAGAAGCTTCACCCAAAACAACCTCATTTACCAGATCCTTGAAGATCAATCTTTCAACTTCCAATGCAATTACATGAAGTTTACTGTCATAATCTGTCCAACTTTCTTCATGATTCAGTACTTCCTCCCATAAAATGGTTTTCAACCCGTCATCTTCCTCATCTAAACTCACATCTTCTTTTTTCTTCTTCACTTGTAGTAGCTCTTCTATCTCCATACATAGATCCCTTAAAAGTTTTTGCCCGTTTAAGGTGTTGTTCGCGAGCTTAAAAGACTTGCTTGAAAAAGATTCGAGTGAAGGTACCACTAAAGCTAACTTTTTTGCAAGAACCTCATTAACAGTATCAAAAATTAGCTTCCTATGGAATTTTTCTTTATTGAGTAACTTTTTATTTGAAGGTTCTTGCTTTGGTAAATTACTGAATTTGGTTTGTTCCAATACCAAAAATAACTCAGGGTTAATCGGGTGGCCCGAAGAGTGGAACTGGAATGTTGTGAGGCTCGACCCAAGGTCTCTTAGGAGAATCCCTGAAGCTAATAGGATTTCCAAAATATACCTATCATCCGGCTTTGTGTTTTCACATAGAGATGCAATGTAATCTGTGTGTGCTTCGTCGTGAGTAGAGTTGAGCCTTGTGAGTTTTTGAACCAAATGCTCGATGTTTTGCAGCTTTTTGTGGTTAATCTCAGAAGAAACACCGAAGCTGAGTGTGTTAGGAAAGACATCATCTAGCATTTCGCATTGTTCTTTAATCACTTGGATAGAATCATCTGTGAAATCAAAGCTAGTATCAATTCGTGCAATTGTAAGCAAATAGGGATATAAATAATCAAACAAAATTAAATCGCTTGTATAACAGAGGGTG